>CM050653.1:48849117-48941617 GCA_027574665.1 Rhynochetos jubatus | reverse complement strand
AGGGGAATGATTTGAATTGGTAGAAGGGATTACAGCTAGAACAGAAGTGGAAGTGAGAAAAGGGAGATGTACATGGCCTTCTGAGGAAGATTTTCCAGAGAGTGAGAGCTACAGGACCATGGAGCAGTCCCCTAAATGAATTGGTGGAAGCTCCATCTCTCGAGACATCTAAATCTGGACTGTACAGAGCACTAGAAAATATAAAAATACACTGTAGGGAACAATCCTACACTGTCAGGGGATGGACTAGATGACTTAATGCATCTTTTCCATTTCTAATTTCGATGATTCTATGGCTCATTAATTGCATATCATACAAATGCAGTAAAATTTGATGGGAATTAAAAAAAAGAGTCTGCATTGTGGGAAGGATGCCACACTGAGTATAGACATATTCCTTAAAACATGAGACAAGTACATCTCCCCTTTGGGTTGTTATTATTATTCTTAGAGTTATTCTATTCACATTTTCTTTAGGATATTCATGCTGCATCTAGCTGAATGCAGGATAGGTGACACTTTCCTGTGAGCATGTCTTGTGAACTGGTGCTTTACACTGCTTCCTTAAGAACATAAAAATGCACGATTTCCTACACTGGGATGTGCTGGGGCAAAGTTAAGCAGTAATGTCCCCTTGCAGAACTGCTATTATATAGTGGTCAATCTTTTTCTGTTGAAATACACAGCAGAACTTTGATTTCAGTTCTCTGGGACCTAAACACCATATTGCTAGCAGTCTCTGAATGCAGAGCCTGCTAGAAAATTCAGCAGCAGTTTTTCAGTGAGAGGACAACATTTTGAGGAAGCCTGGGATTATTTGTTGAAGGTCTTTAAATAGGTGCTGGTTCTTGATCCTACACATTGGCTGTTCATATGAAATCATTATGCAGCTCAAGCCAACCTTTTTCTCCTCTCAAGCACATCTCACACCATGAGTGGGAGACTCGTATATCAGGCTGCTGCTTCCTCAAGCTTTCCCAGAGAATGAGCTACACCCCATATTTTTAAGCAGGGCATCAGGGTGGCCCCTTATCTCAGAGCAGGCACACCTGAGTAGCAGAGCAATGCAGGCTTCCACCTGGCAGTGGCTGGTGTGATGATCCTGGAGCAGAGCAGAAACCACAGCATTGCTCCTCAGCTGGGGAAATACCACACCTCTTGACATGTGGTACACCATGACATTGGCTTAAAAGTTGGGAAAACAGTACTGGAAAAGCCTCTGCTCCTACAGGGGCTTTGGGAACACAAGACTGTGGCCAGGTTCTCACCTCAGCTGAAGCCTTTGGTGCTCAGACTCTGCATGGGTGAACACATGCTAGGCATTTTGTGAGTTGGGCTTTTTTTACCTACTTGTCTAGAATAGTATAATAATGTTTAAAGTGCAGCACAGTTGGGTGCAGCTGGCCAGTAACTCAGCTTTATGGTATCTTAGCAGAAAATTGAGTGAGGCAGGGAATCGGGGTGTACTATCACATATACATAATATATTTCATTTCAATAGCTGCTCACTAAACACAAACCACATCTTTTTCTTCCTGTCTAAACATGCTGCTATGGAAAGTTAAGTCCTGTCCTCTTAATTTCTAACCCCAGTCTGTTAACTGGCTCTGTCCTGAGCTGTCTCCCTGACCATATAAACTGAAAAACATTGAGTAAATCAATTTATGTTTTTGTCTGAACTTCTTGTTGCAGATGTTCATCTGTTTTTAAGAGCTGCACAAACTTCTTTAATAGGTTAACAATGAGGCCCCTCTTTCTCCAAAAAGCTCTATAATAATTAGCTCATCCTGAGCCTCAGTGAAAGTCTGCACACCATGAGATGCCATTTTCCTCTAACATCCCATAGTATTTTTGGCACTGAGTGATTCACACTGTTGTAATAACTTTTTAAATAGGAAGTTATTTAATTTAAAAAGAAATAAGGGGCAGGAACAAAACAAGGTGGCCATTACAGAGAAAAGCAGAGCAGCAGAGTCTTATTTGACTTACAAGGCACCTTTGATTGTTGGGGAACTAAAGGAGAGGGGAGATGCTGGACCAGCTGGGCAGTGGAAAGGAGAGATCTCTCGCTACCCTCCCGGTCCAGGGTGGGGAAATCCTGGGGCTGCTTACAGCACAAGCATGGACCTCAGTGCTGGAGACCTGCTCAGATTCAGCACTGAACCTGTGTCTCCTGAGTAATTACGTCATGTATTATTGCTTTACCACTAGACCTTGATGACTGCATGTTTTATTAATGAGCAATGGCACAACTGCACCACCACAATGTTGGTGAAAAATTCTTCCACATCACAGCTCTTTGGAAGGATCTCTGCTATTCTACACATATTTTCCTTCAGGGCAGAATTCATGCAAATTTCACAACCTTGCAAGGGCAAATTCTTTATTTCACCCTTGTTCTGCTCTGCTCTCTGGAATAGAGTAACAAGCATGATTGCTGTAAACCTACTTTGGGTGGTCCCTTTCAGAGCTCCCCTAACCTTCCTCACCCTCCTTGGCTTCTTTAGATCCCAGCTGCAAGACCATGAAGGAGGTAAGACCTCCACTGTAGCTATTCTGCCAAAACTAAAATAAAGGGAGAAAAGTGTGAACTGTACTGAAAACCTGTTAGACTAACACCAGCATCTGAGAAAGAGGAGTCTTAAAAAAGTAATAACACTAATGCAGACATAGAACTGTCATATTTAATTTACAATGGGCAGACAATTCCAGGCAATCACTCCCACAGCTACCATAACTCAGACACATATGTGTGTGTGTGCGCACTGCATTTATATGTGTGTGTGTGTATTGCATATAGATATGCAGAAAACTCATTATCATGTACTGTAATGGTAAATATTTCATGGGCCTCATTCTTTTAAGTCTTAGTCTTTAGTGAAGCCACTGAGGGAAGTTTTACCTGAACAGAAAATGACAAGAGCAGCAGGGTTTGGCTCCATGTCAACCAGTTGGCTTTGTGTCACTGTGCTATTTTTTGGTGGTGACAGTGTGGGGACACCCCTTCTTCCCCTTGTGGAGGAAGGACCCTTGTGCCACAAGGAGCCACAGAGCAATGGGTTTTCTGTCTCGTTTTAGAGAGAGGGGGACCATAAGGATGGGTGCAGGAAAGTCGGACCGGTGGCTCTGCTTCCTCTGTACGGCTCAAAGCTGTTTCCCCTGGAATGCAAGAGCCTGGTGTGAGCTGCTTACCCGTTTGCACACCTGCAGTGCCCATGAGAGAAGGTCTAGCTAGAGTGTGGCCGTCTATTTTTGCTGCGTAAAACCAAATTACCTCCTTGCAGCTTGTTAACATATAATTTAAAAAATCAAATGAGAAAACTTGATGCCACTTCTTCGTTGCCTTAGGCTGCCCATCTGAAATGATGTGCAGTGGATGTGAAGTGTCTGTTTACCTGTGAAGCCTGACCTGGTGCCCATTTCTTCAGATCTGAGCTGCTTTGGCTCTCTTTGTTCACATACGGTCTTACTCCAACAGGAGTCGCCTAAGAATTAACAGACTACTTACTGCATGTGAGTAAGGGAGGAGGAATCGGGTTTTCACTGAAGGCCGGCATGTTTCAGATTCATCTGGCCCACGGACAGCATTGCTCACGCTGAGTTTATCTAACCCAGAAAGAGTCTTCTGCTTTTCTGACTCCTTTCTTGTCAAATGGAAACCAATCAATTCTCAGAGGGTGTTGAACTGAAACCAAAAAGCCCGTTTAAAATGTATCCTGCTGGAAATTGGCAAGCCTATCTACCTGCTCCACATCAGTGCCTTTCTGCTCAAGTACTGTCTTTACTTGGCAGCAACACAAGATGGAATAAAACCAAGCAGCTCTTCCCAAATTCCTGACTGCTTAAATTTACATACAAGATTAAATGATTTTTTGTCTTGTTATTATACTCCCTGGGTTCCTGCAGTACAGGTTGTTTTCTGCATAAATCATTTATAGCTGACACATTGCCTATAATTTTCTCCAGAAACTGGTAATTTCTTAATGCAGTAAATTCACTATAATTTACAGCAGAAAACACCTTGGAGTTGCGGAGCTAACATTCCTCACTTGTGGTCCTAAGCTGTCAGGCATTGCTGTGCTGCTGCCTGCTACCAAGCAGTCGTCGTGCTTCCCCCCCCACCCCAACCCCGCTCAGCAGCGCCTGCCTGTCAGTCACAGGCAAAATTCGGCAAGGAGCCAGAAAGACCCCAACAACTTGTTTGCAGTGTTGTGGAACCAGCCAGACCGAAAGATGCTTACTTTTGCTTTTATTTTGGCATTTTATTCTATCATGGGCCTGAAGAGACTTAGTCATCCCACAACAGTCAACCTTTTCTATTCATTGTGGTTTAACACATTAATTAAAATTAAAAAAAAAAAAAGTTTCCTGTGTGCCATGGAAGAAGTTTTTCTGAGGAGATTAATAACTTTCTCAGTCACATATGGTCAAGCCCTGTTTGCTTCCAGCTGTATTTCAGAACGCACTGGGGCTTTTTTTGGTGGTAGCTTGTCAAAAAAGCCGCACGTTACCCTGATTTATCTGAGAGCTGTTCATGCCAAGCCTGGAGCTGCTCAGCCGTGCTTTGCTTGTATCATTTGTCCAGTGAAATGATAAGTTGAAAGCTCTTGCCTTGTAATACCAGGTAAGATGTGCGTGTGGGCTGTGCAGCCTTTGTCCTCTGCAGCACGCGAAGCTGAGGGTGTGCGTGTGTAGCTTTTGCACTGCTTGGAAGGTTGCTTCTACCGAGGCAGTTGTTCCCCTTGACAAAAGGAAGGCGTAATCTTGCTCTTTTATATAGTTTGCAAGTGAAAAAGGGAGTTGCTGTGGACTAGAGTGAGAATTTGCAGCTCATCCAGTGCTCAGAGATAACTGTCCTTCTATGGGTCTGTAGCCCTCCTTGGTGAAAACCTGGTCTGCTCCATGCAGTGCGGTGTGTGCAAGGCTGTGCACGAGGGCAGGTCCCATGGAGCAGCTACTGCAGGGTAAAACCCTTCCCTAGCTTCCCTACTGGTGGCATTTTCATGTGTCTTACCCAAAGATAGCTGCAGATGATGAAGGCAACCATCAAAAACATCCTGTCTCCTCTCAACCCCCCGTTTTCCCTCGGACACCCTCAGACCGGCACAGGGTGGTGGGGCCGGTGGATGTCCCATGGAGCTGGCCCGGGGACAGTGGGACTTGTTTAGTCTAGCAAGGGGAAGAGATAGGATCACCCTCTATAAATACACTGGGGGTAAACAACAGGGAGGGAGAAGGGATTTTTAAAAAAATAATTTATTTTCAGTTTTAGGACCATGTTGGCATGAGAACAAATGGTTTTAAACCGGCCATGAATAAATTTAGGATGGAAATTAGAACAAAGTCCTAATCAGCAGAGCAGGGAGGTCCTGGAACGGCTTTCTGATCAGAGAGCAGCAGCGGGCAAAACCAAACTGCTGTCAAGATGGTGGTGGATAACTACATGAAAGGTTTTATGTGTTATGCTTGTGCTAAGAAGACACTGGCTGGAAAGCATGGGAGGTCCCTTTCTGTCCTGCTTGCTCTGCAATGTCTCTCAGTGCCTCCCTAACCCCCCCAGGGAAGGACTCTCCTAAATCATTTCTTCTCTGAGAGTCGGGAGACATCACCTCTTCAATCCAGAGGCAAAGCATTGATCAGGGAAGGCCCATCCTCTTCCTCATGGTCCCTGAGCTAAAGTTAACCCAAATAAAATAGGAGACCAGAGGCTCAGAGAAGCTAGCAAGATCTTGTTTTTAAGAAATTGTTTTGCACAGAAACTTTTGAGATTCTGTCAATCCCCACTTGTTATTGCCAATGTCAATGCCCAAATATTCATCACTTATTTATTTCTAAATCATAACTATTTATTTTTGGAAATACAGGCCCAGGTTTGAAATGTCTACAGGCTTTTGTTGAAAAAAAAGCATCATATGTAAGCCATTTGTGAGCTTTTCTTTAATTAACAGGGATTTTTGTCACACACAGAAATAATATCAGGAAAATAGACTTTTCTTAAAGATGACTGTTGTGTTTTGATCAATTTTTCAGTCATATTTGGGAAGAGTATATTAACACAGAAAATAAGAGTAAAAGGCATGAGAAAAGCCAGGGAAAATCCAAAGAAAAGGTCACAAACTATTAGTAGCAGCAAAATTCCCTAGGTCACAAATCACGGTATTTTAATCAATACAACTTCTGGTTTGCAATTAGGACTGCTCAAAGAAATTGAATAGCATTTCATTGAATATTTAATACTGGCTAAAATTGCTGCCCCAGTGCAATTAGTTTAGCGGGACAGGCAAGTCTCGCATCTGCCTTCACAGAGCTGCACGGACTTGAAAAGCAAAAATGAAAAATCAAGTACGGTTTATACTTGCAAATGCACCCAGTGCACATAACAAAATGCTTTAGTGTAGGTAAATGTATAAACACAGAACAACAACAACAACAGAGTTCATTTCTCATGATGGCTTGTTTCCCTCTGGGAAATGGTAGGTAAAATCTCTTTTTCATTGGCCATACTTGACAGTACCTGGTAAAAAGATTTGAACCTTGGCAAGAACCTGGCATTGCCTGGCCCACTCCTGAAATCCAGAGACAGGAGAGAGCCTATGGCCCTCACTGCCATCACCAGCAACAAATCACTGGAGATCTTGTCTCAGTCTCCCGTTCGGGTCTGGTGTTTGACTTGGCAGCTCTCAACGTTCCTAGTGTGAATCAACTGTTTACCATCATGTCTGCCGCATGCGGACCCTTCAAAATGCCAAACGTCACAGATTAAAATAAAATAAAATAAAATACGGTGATCACAGGATATGTGACTCCCAAGGCAGCCATGACAAAAATGCATCCTCAATCACATACACTTTTGCTGCTTCAAAGGATATGCTGTTTAATGAAAGGCTAACTCTTCATCAGGCCTTTTCAGATCAGGCATTTTTCTCAGGTCTGTTCCTGGAACGTGTTTAAAGAAAACTTTCTCCCCTCACCCTTTTGGAAAATGTTTTACATTCCAGTGTTAAAAGTCAGATCACCGCATACTCTCCAGTCCTCTCTAGGGCCCTGCAATAAATGTCACAAGGAAAAGGCTAAGGAGGGAGAGGCTTTGACTGGGGCTGTTTCAGGCAGAGTTTAATTTTTAGTTGTTTACTGTAGCTTATATAAATTATACTCTGAACATCCTTCTCCTCCTCTGTTCCTTTCAACAGATTTCATGCCAAAACCTTTTCAGGTATGCGGGCGTAAATCTGGAGAAATTCCCCCAGGGTTGCCCAAACTGCCGCAAACTTACACTTCTAAATAAGAGCAGTGTACTACTGGTGTGGCTACAAGGTTGGCATGAGCCTAGACTTTATTTATTCCTTCCAGTGTTGCAAAACTGTGGTCTTAACACAGTTTGTACTGGACTATTTCCATCCTCCAAGAATCCAACAAGTAAAGCACATTTGTGAAGAGTGTGTCAGAGATTCCCAGAAAATAAGGGATGTAGCTTTAGGCTGTCAATCTGCTCTTGGGCACCACCACAGGAGCTGATTCCAGCATGGCTGACTCCCAGCCCACTTTTTTGGAAAACCCTCACCTAATGGGAGAAATTTCAGATGCACCTGCATTACTTTGGAGACATTATTTGAGCACACATAAATTCCCATCTTACACATCATTTCTAGAACTTGATTTCAGGTTCCTATTGCTGAAAACTGTCCACTTTGGAAGGGTATATTTATGTTTTGGTGGTGCGTATATGACTGGAGACATCCAGTATACCTGTAAAACCTGGTAGTTTAGCAGTGGGCCTTGTGCTGAAGTATCGATGCATGGAGCTCTCTTTCCATCCCCATGCCCTCACTGAACCTGCCATCAGAATTCTGAGAGGGACAAAGACACAGTGGGTTTGATGGTGATTTTGTGAGAGTGACAGTGCATCTTTAACTGGCACGCACATCTGGCTTGTGGACTTTTGAAGTGCCCTGTCATTCAGGCAAGTCCAAGGAAATGTCTGTGTTTCGGCTTTGCAGATCACTCTGGGATTTCTGAAGTGTGGCCCATTGCCTTGCTTCTTCAAGGCCCCAAACCAACCATTGGACAAGACTTCCCAGCAGCAAATATGCTTGTTTCCAACCCTGATCCCTCCTCTCTGTCTTCATTCCCATGTAGGTTACAAGCAGGCAGAAGTTGTTGCAGACCCAGACCTTGCAAACACTATAATTTTTCAAGGAAGTGTTCATCATTTGGTAACAGCATCTCCTCTCTGTAAGCTTCATTACTGAAGGATTGAAAGAAGAGTTTAAGGACTTGGGACATCGTCTCTCTACACATCCAGAGACATAGTCCTAGAGCAGAGCATACGAAGACCTGTTATGAAGCCTCACTGTGAAGGACCACAACACAGATCCTGATAAATCTGTGCTATCCCTCTCTTGGTATAGATTTGACATGGCTTGCTGGCAAATCCTCAGCTCATGCATGAGCTGGGAGAGAGCGTTCTCTCACAGTCACTCCTGGCAGAGAGTCAGGAAGGTGCACTCTCTTGAGACACATACTGTTTGTTCTGAAGGAGTCTTATGTGCTGGATGGAAAGTGTGACAGCAGAGTGAGATGAACATCAGACCAAGTACACTTTGACCCGTCTATTTCAGAAAGTCAGCACATGGTAGCAAACCAGTCAGGAATGGCTTCATTCTCAGTGCTGCCTAGGAAGAATATGTTTCATGATAATCTCAATTTTAGGAGGTTTAGGACATGGTCAGTAGTATAATTCATACAGTATCTCACTCTTTGATGCTAAAAAGCTTCCTACTTCAGTGTCAGAGAGGAGTAACTCACTCTAATGGAAGTCATAGTTAATTTCTTTTTTTTTTCAGTTCCCAGTGCTTCTTGCTGAAAACAAGGTTTGCAGTCATGACAAAAGGTATTTAAACTAGCACTTGTATGCTTGGGCACCAGCAGAGACTAGTTGAGAAAGTCTGATGGCATCTATTGGAATTTACTGTATGGTAAGTAGGGGAAATATTAATCATTTCCTTTTTAAACACCAACAGTATGTTCTGCGCTCTGCTGTACAGAAACCAAAGCACAGACAGTGCTTGTACTGAAGAACTTGCATGTCTGAACAAGATGCTCACAGGCCAGACAGTTTGTAGAGAGTAACCCAGAGGTACAAGAGCCGCTATACTGGCATATATTAAATGATTATGTGTGAATTGTCAGGCTTTAGAGTTAAGTGGTTGTAAAAGGAACATGCTGGCATGCTGCTATGACAAATATTATTAATTTGCAGTCAGTCACCAGATGTACACAACTATTCATCTCTCCCATACATTGTTGTAGTTTTCTTCAAAAACTTTTTAAAAAACCCCACAGCCTCCCCAAAAAGACAAAGGTGAGAATGTGATGAGGTCATCAGTGTTTCCCTGCTGCCCACATTACCTTCATTACATTCTCACACCCTTCTGCTTTTTATTTAGAGTTCTTACGGAGTATGTGGGAGGATTCCTGCTGATTGTAGACCGAACTGTAGAAAGAAAGAAAGTAAGAAATAATCTCCTGGTTTTGGGATATGGCAGCCAGTGCGAGGCACTGATATGCAGCTGGACATTTTGCCCATTCAATTTTCTTTCTGCACAGGTGAATACCAATTATTCAGTTGAACACGCTTTTCCATGTTGCCCCGTTTGTCTGCCCCTGGAATGAAAATGATAGCTCATGAATAAGGTAATGTGTCAAACCAGCTTGGCAAAACCGGGCCATTGGGCACTTTTTAAAGGTATTAAAACTTTTTCCCCATGGTTAGGTCAGGGACCTAATACACATCTGTTCTCCTGACCAAATCCAGCAGCCCACATCAATCACCAAGCTCTCAACTGGATTCCTGTGTGCAATACCAGACAGAAGGCAGAATGACCACACGCAGCATTCTGCTAACAGTATAGGCCCCAGGAATTAATATTTCCTGTAAATCAATATTTTCGTGCTTTGGGGAGTCCTATTGTCTTAGTCCTTTCCCAAGAAATCTGTCAAGAGCAAGGTTTGAAAAAGGACAGGAAGGGAGTTCAAAAACCAAGAAATACGTGTTGAAAAAGGGAATGTTTTGTTCAGATAGCAGTGGTTAGAGGACATGACATGATACAACGTAGTTAATATCTTAGCCTATGGTGTAAAATAGCCTATCTCAGGTGTTGAGCTCCAGATCTGTTTTGGATTGACAATTTCTCTCTGAAATCCATAGTGGTTTGTTACTTTTGACATCGTATTGGTTAAAAATAATGAAGTAATAGCTCCTCAAAAGGAAAATGACTCATTCGCAATGAAAAGTTGGCAAGTTTGCTAGTGGATTAACAGTCAGGAGAAAATGCAGATGTGTATTTGCTGTTGAGAGAGATTTTCTTTAATATGGTTGGAGAATATGCAGGATACTGATAAAATTGATGCTGGCAATGCCCAAAAGGTTGGAAAAGGAAAGGAGCAACAGTAAGTAGAACAGAGGAAGGGGGGGAAAGCAGCAAGGCATATACTTTTGATTAATTTTATAGGCAATGAAGGGATTTTTGTTGCCCTTTTTTAGTGTAAGACCCACTATTTTGAGAAGAACACTGTGGAGTAGGATGAACTTTTTCTTCAAAGGCCTCATCGTTAACCAAGCCTACTGAAAGACTGGTAACTCCATACCCTTTTTATAACTGGATATGTTTAGACACAGTGGATTATATTTTGAAAAGTATTTTGGCTTATGAAGAGGTTAAGTGCTAAGAGGATTTTCAAAGATGCCTAGGCAGATCAAACATCTATTTCTAATTAATCTGAAAGAAGTCAGTGTCTGAATTGCTTGCTAACATGCTGGTAACATATCTTGCTTGTAGAACTGTTCACAAAGGCATAAAAGCATTTAAACAGCTTTTGTAACAACTGTTGGTAAATCAAGAGAGATCAAGTGAACTGTGGTGAGCCCCAGGAATTCAGCCATGTACAGCTAAAAAGATAGTCATGAGGAAGCCATGGACTGGATCTGGATGCGTGGCTTGAGAACAGGACGTGTTTTTAACTGCAGAAGGATCTCAAGACCTCTTTGTGAAGTCACCACAACCAGGGCAATGTCAGGTGATTTAAAAGAAGGGTCATGGAGATGACATGACTTCTGCCTCTTGAAAATGTTAGAGAAAATGCTGCTGAATCCTAAGGCTCCCTCAACAACATTGGAGAGAGGGGTGGGCAGTTGAAGGAATCCAGGAAAGAAATAATTATATTACCTATTACTGAGTTTCTAGCCAGGAAAAATCCCATTATTGACCTCACTTTCTGTTAAGACGACACATTTTTATTTTCCAGCCTGTGGCAGCTCTCTGCACATTTGCCTGTCGGCATGGGCAAGAGGTATGTCATGTGGATGTGGGAAGGAAGTAAGGAGCTTGAACAAACTGTACTATACTCCACTTATTTTTTCCCAAATCTGTGTTGTCTTGGAATAGAAATCATAAAGATTTAGTTTAACCAGCAGCACAGAGAACGGTTGAAGGAAGCCCTGCCTTCCACCTGTGTGAGCTGGATAGAAGAGGACTCCTGCATAAAGCAAAATAATTTTGTTGATCTCTGTTCAGCCTCAGTTAAACCCCAACTCCTGTCACAAAGGCACCAAACATATCTCAGCAGCTTTTGGCATTACTGTGTCTTTTTCATTTAAGAAATGCGCCAGGTTGTGCTTACATAGATGTGGAGTGGATCAGTTTGACCTGCCCAACATGATGATACCCCTGAAGGGAAATCTGAACCCAGCCTGACAGGGACTTTTAGGACCAAATAAGAACCTTTATGCTTAGCAGCAAATGTTGTGCTGCAGCAACAAAATACCCCAGCTGAACCCACAGTGGTGTCTCCACATTCACAACGTGCGTTTATATCTGTGAGGTGTCTACAGCAGGGTGAGGGGTGTGTCTTCTGAATGCATATTGCATGCTCTCTGTCTTTGTCAGTGTCAGGGCATGGAGCTGTATTGGGCTTCCTTGTGGGTTTCATTACCAGGAGCCTGCATGAGGCAGGCCAGCAGCTCCCAGTGCCAAATGGGATGGCTGAGCCAATCCTAACCAGTTCTTTCCATGGAAAAGCAAAAAAACCATTCCCTACAGTGCAGGTATACCCTGTAGGTTGTATGAATGTCTGCTCACTTTGTGGTTTGTTAAGAAATCTCTGCAATTAATTCTGAAGGTAGATAAATGCTTTCTCTTTCACTTACAAGGTAGTCATATCTGTTCCCAGTATCTATTTCTTGGTTGGATGTCTGTACTTGAAATCAAGACTTTACTTGCAAAAGTAGAAAGAGGGAGAATCTAGGTTAAATATTACAGATTTTTCTGCTGGCCTCAGCAGAGCAGCTTCTTTAGATGAACAGAACAGCACTTACTTCAAAAAACACCTCCATTCCAACTTCAGTGTTGGCTTCCGCATTGAGTTAATTAATCTCAGAGGATTGGAGATTAAGCGAATTTGGAAAGTGAGCAGAATTTGGTTCTCGCAGAGTTGCATACATTTGCCATTTGTGGTTAGGAATAGAACCCAGAGACTGTTTATTCCATGGTAGGAAAAACAATTTTTACTTTTCTTAAACACAGCTAGCTAGTTTATGACTCCTGGCAGGAGTACAGTAACTTTGAGCAACTAGTTTGTTTGTTCCAGCTAATTTATAGAGGGTGGTATTCATTTTCCTTTTCCCTTAAAGGGGTTCTGTCATGTAACTTAGGCCCCCAACGAGACATTGCTTAGACCTGATAGAAATCAGGCATGCAGTGTTCTCCAGAATCCAAAAAGCCAGACAAGGGTGTGCTAAATCCGTCACGCCGCTGACAAGATATTAAATGCAACAGTCTTCGGTCTCCAGTGCAAGAGGCCCTTTTTCAGACAACGGAGGGGAAGGGGGGGAGTTAATTAGTAATCTCATTCCAAGGAATGGGCTGATGTCATTAAAGCAAGCCCAAAGTAAGGCAATAGCCATCCGGGTGTCTTGAGCAAGCAAGGAAAGGAAGGGTGAAACACCACCATATTATAACAGCCATTTAGGACTGAAACCAAAGCTCTCGAGAGCAGCTATAACGATTTGCTCCCAGTTTTAATTCACACTGCAAACCCACCATGTGCTTTTTAAGAATTCCCTTTCCATTTCACTTATGTGAAGCACGGGGTCATGAGCAGCAAGTGTAAGTTTGGGAAAGCTCCTACTGGCTGCCAGGGTTTCCTGGCTCAGCTGGATAGAGGAGAAAGCAGAGGCAGTTTGGGTCCAGAAGGTTTTGCAGACCTTTCCTTTCCATCCCTTTTGCTTCTGTCCCAGCAGTTGACTTCAAACAGTGCTGAAGCCCATTGCCAGATCTTTTCCTGCTTACTTCAGCTACCCCAGGACTAGGAAGCCCTTTACAGGAATGCTCTTGAATGCTTGGGGGTGGGTTAGCAACTTGGAGAGCGCTAGGAGGCTTTTCTGCATCTAGTAACTGAAAGCATTAAAAATCCTGCCACGGTCACTAGCAAAGTCAGTTTGTCCTCTACTCTGTATGGCAACATGGGCATAATGGTCTTGAAAACAGATGGCCTTATTCATAGAATCATAGAATGGTTTGGGTTGGAAGGGACCTTAAAGACCATCTAGTTCCAACCCCCCTGCCATGGGCAGGGACACCCTCCACTAGACCAGGTTGCTCAAAGCCTCATCCAACCTGACCTTGGACACTTCCAGGGATGGGGCACCCACAGCTTCTCTGGGCAACCTGCTCCAGTGCCTCACCACCCTCTCTGTCATGAATTTCTTCCTGATATCTAACCTAAATTTCCCTGCTCTCAGTTTAAACCTGTTACCCCTTGTCCTGTCATTACAGGCCCTTGTAAAAAGTCCTCCCCATCTTCCTTGTAGCCCCTCCAGGCACTGGAAGGTGCTGTAAGGTCTCCCCGGAGCCTTCTCCTCTCCAGGCTGAACAAGCCCAACTCCCTCAGCCTGTCCCCATAGCAGAGGGGCTCCAGCCCTCTGAGCACGTTTGCGATCATCTTATTCATCTGCAGGCAACCCTAGGGAGAGACTTAGTGGTGACTCAGACCCAGAGTATTTTATAACACCTAGCAGTAATAGATGATGTTTAAGACGAATAAGACAGTGAATTATTTTACTAAGTCTTTAATTTGGGTAGATAATCTTTTATGCTCCTGTGAAACATGGTGTCTGCTATGGAAATTGTGGACTGGCTGTGATGAGGCAGAGTTCGCTCCCAGAGCACAATGATGGGAAATAAACAAACAGAGTATTAGCATAAAACCAGGTGAAAAACATTTGATAGAATTTTTAAATTACATTTACTCCCTTATGTGAAAGGAATCCACCCTTGTGTGCCTAAGCCACAGTCTTATAATACACCCTGTCTCCCGCTGGCACTTTCAGTAACTGTGTATTTCTGATGTGTAAGTTATTAAAACTTAAGCCAGTCCGAATCTTGCAGTAAAGCTTTGCTGAGTGTTAGGTCAGCTGCAGATCCCAAAGTCGGGCAGAACTACTCAGAGGAAGGGCCCTTGCATATGTTCTTATCCTGCTTTCACACTCTTCCCTGACTTACACTATAAAACCAGATTGTTGCTTACTGACTTGCCTATTATAATCATACTGAAGTGTGGGTTTAAAGGCCAGTATACATGTTTTTAAAGCTTTGATTGGAAATTTATTTCCGCACTTCACTTGGGAGACAAAAAAGCCATAAAGAGGAATAAAGACCTTCATAAGGTTTGATGAAGCTTCACAGAAAGCCACAAAGGAACAAGCATTGCACAAAGGTAAGTAAGGGTAGAGGAAAGGGGGAATCTCCCAGAAGAGCTTTTTCTCTGAGGAATTTGCTTTGGCTCCTTTGTAAGAGCCGAGATTAGTTGAACTGCTTGTCAAGCTTCTGGACCCATTTATTTTCCTGAGCATTTAGGGAGAGGCTGCTTTGAAGGCCAAGATAATTGTGGGATGAAAGGAACTGCTAGTTTGAAGGAGCCCGTTTGATGAGTGTATCTTTTTATTGAGGATTTATTTTGTCCTCTGATAGTGTGTGTGTTTTAAGTGCTGTACAAAGTACCCACAGCAATGGAGAGGCATTTAAAACAATTACATTTGAATTAATTAATATAATGAATGACTGATAGGAAGATCAAATCATTATCATTATCTTTTAGTGATAAATGGAGGGTGGAGGGGAAGAAAAGAAGAAGTGCTGGCGTAGCTGGCTCCAGCCTAACACATGTTTATTTAAATGTCTCTATACAAACATAACCCTGTATGTCAGTTAAATCAGCAGCATGTCAGTCGGCACTTCTGGTTACAGACTATTTCGGAGTCATTCATCATTCAGCGCTATAAAAGCCATTTACCCTCAGCCCACCAACCAATCAAGCCAACTAGAAAATGGAGCAGGAAAGAAGCACTAGCAATTGTCCTTAGTTTCCTTTTAACTTTTGCTGCAACTATTCTATACATCCTGTGTGGTGGGACAGCGGAGAGGTTTTGCTGAACTAAACAGAGCTTCCTTCACCAGGTCATTAAAAGTGGGAAAGGGAGGGAAAAGAGAGAGAAAGGAGAGAGCAGAAAGTTAACCCCTGCTCTACCAGTTTTTCTTTCATGGGCAACGTTTACAGCTTGCTTTTATCTGTATCTTTCAACCCATGAATATGATTCCTAAACATTTTGTATCAGCTATAAAGGCTCAATACACCAAGCAAGCTCTGGTGTAAGTCATCGTGTCCAGGAGGTGCTCTGCTGCTGCCCTTAATTCAACATAAACCTTCCAGGGCTGGGCTGCTAAGACTGAGAGCACTAAGTACCAGTGCTAATAGGGCTTGATGAGAGATTGCATCTTCACAAATGCCACCCTCCGCTTTCACAGAGTCCTTTGTGCTCTATGTTCCCCTGTGGCAGGTAAAAAACTTGAATCCCAGGTGCCTGAGGATGCCATGGCCAGGAAGTGCAGGACCCTGTGGAAAGCAAGGTTTTAGAAAATAGCAGTTCCAAGGGGAGAAAATAATGACAGGAAGGTCTTTTCAGTCTGGAGTTGTCCCTCCTCTAATTTGTTAACTAACTCCTGCTACTTTCCTCCCATTTGTGCTGATATATGGCTTGATCCTCCAAACCTTTACTCTCATGAGTGATCCCATTAAGATAAATGAGTCCTCTCTCATGTGACTGAGAGTGGGCAGGTATCAGAATAAAACAATCAGCAAAATCAATCAGTTCTCCATTGTCTCCCTGGTGAAAGTCCCTCCATTATAAGTGCACTAGCATGCAAAACATTGGAGTATTATTGGGTAATAATGTGTAAAATGGCCATATCCAGTTGCTTTTTGACTGTTTAACTATGGTATTTTTCTAGTTCTGTCTGTGCTCTGCCTGATTCAAATCCTCCCCTCATGTTTATTATTAGTTAACTATTTCTTAATGGACCCCTACATTTATGAATAAAACTCCACGGCAATTACAGCCCCAGTGGAGACCAGTACACTACCCATCTGCTCCGTCACTCGCTCACGGCGTTGGCATTCTGCACAAGCTCCAGCCCCTCTCATCGTAACAAGCTAGGATCAATTTTCCAGTGGCAGCTTGGAAATAATAGTACAAAATGTATATTAATACAGAAATATATTGTGAAACTGTCCTTAAACAAACAAATGAGCCACTTTAAAATATTACCGCTATAAATGACCATGACAGTAGCACAGCACATATAATAAAAAATAACTACTGAAGAGAAGCTGCTGAATTACTATAGTAATAAACCAGATGTGATTATTATCATTTAACACAGTCATTGAATACCATGAATCCCTGAAGCCATTAAAATATTTATGATTAAACATTTGCTATTCCTTATAACAGAACATATAGTCGGGTACTAAAAAACTGTTAAAGTATTATTTTGGTTAATACATGCTAGTGCCATGATAAAGGTCAGCTACTACTGTCTAAGCTTCCTGGAAAGAGCACCTAACAGTAGTCCTTCTTATTCTTTATTTTTTTTAAATAAGCTCTATAAGGTTATATACCTCTTTAGCACATTATTTTGTTCAATAGAGAGATAGAGATGTACGCCCACACTTTCCTACACACATCTATATGAAGGAACAAACACAAATTTCAGATATTATTTGTGGAGGAATTGATGCTTTCTGTCTTCAAGGAATTCTAACAAAATAAACACTTTTAGGAAAAATGTACTTGAGACTAAGCAATAAGCATATGCAAAAATGAAGTCTAATTACCTCCAGGAATTTCAGCATGCAGGCACTGTGTTACTGACCGAATACCTTGTATCTTGTGGGCAATGAATTATTTTTTTTTCCATCATTGGAAGTGCTTCCCTGCCTGTCTCTCCATGGTCAGCAGCAGCCCGGTTGCCTACTGCGAAAGCAAACTCGGCTGCTGTGACCTGCAGGTGAGAGGTGTGATGTGTGAGCGAAAACGAGTGGGGGTGTGCCATGCCGTGCCTGGCCCTCTTGGGGTGTGCGACCTAGAACCTAAGGGCAGGACTGATTTGTGAGCGGGGTGAGGAAAGGCACTACAGCCCTCGTAGCCCACGATGGGAAATACTCCCTGGCCAAATGTGCATTGCTGCTCTCTGCAAGAGCGTTTTGCTGCCAGCTGATGGGGATTCTCTCCTAACTCCGTCACTCTCTGTTCTTTAAACCCATGCTGCTTCCAGAGGAAAGAGGAACTGCATCCTGAGGTGCCTGCATCAAGCTAAGGTGAGTCTCCTTTGATAAGTGAGTCCCCTTTAGGAAGTGACCATCTTTCACAGCTGACTCAAGAAGTTGAGATGAGTGTAATTGAGGTGCCCAACCATTAGAAGGTTGATGTTAGGTAAGATGAAGCCCATCTTCAATGCTTAACACACAAAGCCCTTCTGGCTTATTGCCTGATTGTGAAGTCACGTATCCTCCATCCTTGCCCCTTGGGTTGTGTTTTTCATCCTGAGCAGCTCAGCTCTTGGCCTAAGGCTGTCTGAGACACAGAAGCTGAGCTCTGCTCCGACTAAAACCCTTGTGAGATCTAAGTCCAATGGGCATTTGCAGAGGAAATGAAAACACTGGTAATTCTGGGGTCCACAGGAAATTTTGGAAGAAAGAGAGGTAGCTGCTGCTGCTTTCTTGTCAATGAGAATATGTGAGAAGCACACCATGCCCTGCTTGTATGTAAAAGCTGTGTTGCAGAGCACTTACCCGTGGAATGGGAATCCGCATTCAACCCTTTCCCCTGCCTGAGAAGGCTCAAACTCTCATCTACAGCAGTGAGTATCCAGCTAAGCACAGGCTGGCCCCGGTGGTGCGTTAGTCATGTCTGAAGGTTGCCCTCTGGGGACTAATGTGGAAGTTTATCTAATTTCTCAGTCAGGCTAGGGCAGGGCAGAGAGGCGTAACTCTGTGTGAAAGTGAAATAGAGAGGCGGCACTGATGGATTTAGGCAAGACGGAAGCTGTGAAAAAGTTTCCAGCATTGCACTGTTGGAGTCAAGCATCTCGTTTTCATCAGAAATCCGCTTCAGAAGCCCCCATGCCCTTTCCCTGGGAACCCACGTCGGGCAGGGGTCTGCCTACATGCAGCACACACAGCCGAGGGTTAGATGCTGGATACCACTTAACCCTTTAAAGTTGTCTGAAGGGAATAGTTGGAGCTCCAGTGCACTTAATCCAGTCACTACAGGAGCAAGCAGTGACTGTCAGTCGAGACTGCTGTTTTTAAGTTTCTTCCATGGATCTGATGGGCTCGTCCTCTAGTTCATGGCCAGCAGCCCTTCCTGAAAATGATCAGGCTCCAATTTCAAAGGCCATTTTGCCATGTCTGCTGGAGGCAATCACCAAACAGCATGCAAACCTTTTTTTTTTTCTGTGCCACAGCAAGAATCAATGAAGCAATAATGGGGAATTGCACCGGTCCTGGTGTCAGGAACCCCAGTTCTTAAATCAAATAATTTATTTTATTCTCCAGATGATCAGGAAGGACTCTGAAAGCCATTTGTGTTCTATGAAGATGACTGTCTGAAAATCCTCCACCTAGACATGGCTGTTTTCTATTACGTCTGGATATGCTACTTCATCCTCTAAGTAAACCTCACATACTATCCTCTTGTGTCCTTCCCATCAATATCGTCACCAGGTATGGTACCTGGTGTGAGTGGAAGCAGGTGCCTCATAACAAATTAGACAGCACTGCATTCAAACATAATTGCTTTTAATCAAGGGCTACTCTGCTAAGACTCATGTTCCATTCTCAGCCATTTGAAATAAGGATTGCTTTAGCTTACCTTTAAGGCATTTACTACAGTTTCAGGCTTTGTGGTCAGTATTAAACCAAGGATAGAGTTGGAGTTTCCCTGGTTGGTATTGTTATACCCACAGATATTTTCTCAGGGCTTAAAAATGTCAGACAGTATAGGGCCTCACTGGTGTTTAGGAGTTTCCCACTGCCTGGATTTACCAAAATCAAGAATTTTATGAGAGATTTTAGCTGCACCCAAACAGGAAAATAAGGGTACTGCAGCAGTTGATCCAGCACCCATCTATTTAGAGCCAGAGATACGAATCCAGACTCCTCATTTTTCTTTTCCCATAATATGAGGAAGGCTGGAGTTTTTTCACACTTGCTTTGATGAAATAAGGAACTGAAGGATCTGTTGGCATGAGTGGAGGTTCCACAAATTAAGAGCAGCTCTCAATATGATGCAGGATGTCTGTAAGCTTTCCATTATTCTGATTTATTAGTCCTCAAGGCTCTGTGGAAAGTGAAGAGAAAGCATACTTGAAAAAGAAATTAAATTATGAGAGCTTTCACTATTCCGAAAGATATTTGGACTCCTGCACTTGCGACTCATAAGGCGTGATTGTGAGGTGCTCTTGCAATAGACTCCAGGTTTTGGATGGATATATTCATTAGGGAGAAAAGCATGGGAAAAGATTACCCCTGTCTTTTGATTTTGATAAAATCTTGGACTTTTTTGGATTCTGCCTGGTCCCAAGGGCATAGATCCAGGCAAAACAATGTCCAGGAAAGGGAAACATGGGAGAAAGTGCCTAGAATTACCTAGCTAATCAAGAGGAATGGCTGACTGGTATTGCAGGAAGGCACTTAGCTGGGACACGTCCTCACTGGGTTCATCCAGATGACACTGGTGCTAAACACCAAAAGGTGAGTATCAGTGCAAACATTGTCTCCGATAGTCTGTGGAGTGTCTACACACACAGAGTTCATTTTGGATAAGTGATGCTGTAGCTGCTCCAGCTACATTTTATGAGTTTAATAGAGTTTTGTGCAGTGCCAGGGCTCAGAAAACAGTAAATGGCTCTGACCATCCATTTGACCATCCGAAAACCTGAGTTCATCCTGGTATGTCTCTTACAGGTGGAAGAGGACTCAAGACATAGAACTTTCTTATGATACAGCAAGGACAACCAGTCAGAAAAATGTTGCTAGTACTGCATGCTGTCTGAAAAGAGAGTCTTGTTAAAATCCAACTCACTGTGACAGTATTGCCTGCCTGCCTGCCTGCCTGCCTTCCTTCCTCCCTCCCTCCCTCCCTCCCTCAAAATTTTGAGGCAAGGCATTAAATTTGTTCTCTTCAAATACTTCTTTCTTTTTGAATTGTTATGGTTTTGTGGTATGCTATGTTTTATAATATGATCATTAAAATAAAATTAAATATTTTGTGGAGGTTTTGTTTCTTTCTCTTCCAAACAAAATGAAAACAAAGTTAAAATTGTCAAATCATCTGAAATGGGTTTTCTATTCCCCATGTAGATGAGTCGCAACTGGGATCACAGACCATGACTTTTAGAACAAAAATGGTGGGGGTATATTGGGGTAGATTTCTCACCATAGATCACTGGCATAAATAGAAGTATGTTGATTGTCATCACTTAGGTTTCTCCTGTAGCTGACATTTTACTCCATTTCTCTATATTTCTACTAGACTTCTATCAGCACAAAAAATCAAAGCAGCAGTAATACAAAAGAATCAGTATAGCAAGCCAACCAGTATATATACTAGTCAGTGCTTTATTTTGTCCATAATATTTTCAGAGTGTTTTGGAGAGTAATTTTGAACAGTTGAGTCAGAATCCACTGAGAATTGATTTTTGTGACCTCACATATTGTAAGAGAAAATTATAACAGGAAATAAACCATTAAGTGATAAACAAGGAAACATGGATACAATTACTTTCAGAACATAATTTTATCCACTCTAGTTTTGAAAATGAAGAGATAGTACTGACTGGAACACCTCAATTCTGAATGCAAACTGTACAATCTATTATATTAAACAAAGTCAAAAGCAATGTGAAAGATCTTGAATCTATTCAAGGCATGCACCTCATTACAGACTTAGCAAATTAAAACACAAATAGGATTAGAAAAGAATAATGTAACAATCTCCCACTATGGTCCCTGGAGCATTAAGTCATAAATTGGGTTTGCATTAAATTGTGCCTGCAGTATTGAATTCAGGGAAAGAGCTATAGGCTGAAGATAAACCTTGCTAGGCTAGCCAACTTTGGTACGGCTGTGTGTTTTCATAAACGCAACACTGAATTTGTTGGAATCGAAAAAGGCACATTCAAAAACATGCATTTCATATCTTAATTAGAAAATGTAGATAGGGTGTAGCAATCCCTGGCTGTAGCAAAGCGGAATGCTGCAGGCATTTGAAATTGTCGCTGCACCTGAAGATGTTGTTCAAATATGGAAGTTAAGTGCTTTTCATCAGATCACCTACTGTGTTAAACGAGACGAGTTTCCAGGTTTGCACAAACCTCTAGTGTGTTACAAGCTTCTTTTAAGTGGCGAAAACAACCTTACCACAAAAGACTAGAGAGGAGCTGAGTTTCCATATTACAAATGTATTCTGTTGTTATGGGAACTAAAATGGTGAGCGATGTGAAAAGGATCCTTAGCTAACAAAGACCGGCTTGATGATGTTATGGCAGTAGCTATACAAAGTGCAAACAGATCTGCAAGAAATAAATAAGGCTTCTTTTCTTAAGGAGACGCAGACTCCTGAAAATTGTTGACTCCAGAGAGAGTCAAGTTCAACCTTTTTGCGACCCTAGACAAATTACTAAGTAACACTAGGAATTAATTTTGTTATTTTTTCCTTAAAAAGGAAATAAAGGTATATTATTAGCCTCATCATCCTCCTAACTGTCATTTCAGGGATCGCTAATAGCTGCTGCTCTTGGTAAGGCGCTTGTCAGTTCACACTACAAAAGAACCTTCGTGTGGTATTTTACGGATTCTTTGGCACCTACCTTCTCTTTTAGGGGTTCTTGTGGCTCCATTCGTCTGTAGCAGTCTTCTGCAATTTGGCAGGCAGAAAGCCCTTCAGGCTGGATAACAGTCTTTTCTTTGTTGATGCATCTTTTCTCAACTTTTGTTGGTGCAATCTCTTAGCATCTGCCAATTCCCTCCTCTAGTCTGCACTGCACAGAACTGTACCAGCAGCGTGCTAAAATAATAACACAACCCGTTAGTATTTTGTCCAGTCTCACAGCCACTGCCAAAAGAGCATGTGCTATCCTGGGAACACTTGTATTTTGATAAAGCATCTAGGGAAAGAAGTGAACTTTTTGCAGTGGCTGGGGGATGCTGATACCAAGAACTGGTGCAAATTAATGGGGCTGCAGAGCCTGTTTCTGACCAGTGGGACCCAGGGACTTTCACATCTAAATTTGTATCAGGGCATCAATCAAACATTACTAATAGCTGGCTGGTCTTGGTCTCTTCCCTGCAAGGTTTTCCAGGGATGGTGAGGTGCAGGGGCATTGCCATGGCATGGCAGCCCACTCTGGAGGACCAGCTCCACAGCTTGGACATGGCAGCAGCACCGCCTCTGAGACTCATTTCTTGTTACACATGAGTTGTGAGGAGGTCGACAGTGAACAGCTGAACCTGTTTTCCTAGGGACAGGATGCAAGGATGCTTGAGGTCACACCAGGTGCACAAGATCCTGTCCTGTCCAGTGTAGGGGTGCTCCAGCTCTCAGCAGCAGTGATGCCCAGTTCAGGTGATGCTTAAAACCGAGGCATCTTGGGTCTACAGGGGTTCATCTAAACTGAGGCTGCTGGGATTTCTTCTCTGACCCCAGGAGCACACACGTGTCTTGCCAGGGAGCATATACCTGCAGCTTGTGTGTACCCTGCTGTGGCATCCACACTCCAGCTGGGTGTCTAGATTGCAGTCAGGGGAGAGGGGTTTTGGGGATCACATCGCATGGTTTAGTGGCCCCTCATTTTAGATCCAGTGATGTTTTACCCTGGGCTGGGGGTGGGAGGAGTCTTCTCTCCCTCCTCAGTTTGGTAGCAGAGAATTTGTTGGCTAAACAAGGCTGTCTCCTCCTCCTGGCTGACAGCTCCCTTCTGCAGCAACCTTTTAACATTTTTCTTGATTTTCTTAAACAGCAAACATTAGACACATTAAGAACAGCAACAACAAAATCATTAAGCACTATAACATTCTCCGAGGAGCCAGACGTATCCTTTAATCAGGTTATGGAAAATTCATTCCTCTTCTAGCCATTTATCTTCTTTGTTTATGCACATACTGAGTGACCCGCTTCTCAGCATCAAAAATCACAACAAAGAAACAACCAAAGAGTCTTCATTATTAATGGATTTATGTACCATTTATTTTGCTTTATTGGAAACCAAATAATCAAGTTCATTCATTCCAGTTAAACACAGCACGCACTAATTGTCTATAATTTCTATCAGTGAATCCAGTTCTCTCACTCCAAAGTCACTACTTGACCTCGGCGAGGAAAGGATCGGTATCGTGCTTCCTTCTATAATGATGGATTGTTGGCATTAAGACACGGAAGCGTAGACTGAAATTGGGTGTATACTGTGCTTTTCTCCCTGAGTTAGCTTATACCCCCAGTCTCCCATACAAACTCAGGGGCTATAAATGCAACGTTATCAATTCTTGAACTAATACTGTAGACTACATCAGGTCAAGTTTGTCCCCAGTTCACATGATTTATAACAAGTATAATGCAGCTATTCTCATGTAATGAGTGATGCATAGATCTCTAATGAAATTTCAATGAATAAAAATAATAAACATGATGCATAGGTTTATAATAAAAATGGCTTAGTGAAGGCAATAAGGCTTTAGTCTCAGCTTTGGCCTAAAACTGCTGGATTAGCCAGGTGGGCTTGACAGAAATTAGTGACCAAAGAACTCCTCGTTACAGAAGTCATATGCTGATGTCATTCATATTTAGGCAGCTAATCCAAAACTCTCTGAAAATGGCAACTTCAGAAGAAATAGTGTCATCGTTTTATTGAGGTTTCATATCAGGTAATTTTTGTTGTTCCTGACAAAACTGAACTCCTGAACAAAACACATCAAAATGAACCTCCACGAGAGAAGTACAGGAAGGGGAAGTAGCAATAGACACTGCAAAAAGTACTATGGAAAGCTAGTTATAACAGGTAAAGTTGTTCCCTAGTGTTGGTAAGGATATTTCATTTTTTAAAGTTACTATATTGTAGTTTAGTTTACAATTAGTTAACCAAAATTGACATGGATTGGGAATTTCAATGCAAGCCATCATGGAAATAACAGCATCGGGGAAACAGAATCATTACCAGCATGGGAAATAAACCAACAACTTCAACTGTTTTTTTAGTCTGAAAAATATTTTTTGTTACACTCAACATTAATTTTTATGTTCTCTGTCAAACCTAAGGTGGTGTTTTCAACACAAAACTGGCTAAATATGAAGTCTTGCTCAGAAACTGGTAAAAGGGCACCTTATCGTACTTAGAGAAGACGGAGGAAGAGGTCAGACGAGAATGTCAGGGGAAGAAAAGTAATAGAACCAAGCTCCCAAAAACAGAGAAAAATAAATAGTAAATACTGGGAAACGTAAAAAAGATCACGTTTGTCACTGTGCATGATGTAACCCTGCTGAACAGCTGCTAGAAGGCTTTAATGCCATGTCAGTGACATTAATGCTGCTCGTGATTTTCTTTTATGTTTTCTGACACATCCTCACAATCGTGCGCATTTCTAAAAACTTACCACAGAAGATGGCAAGGTATTTGCCCACGGGGACTGGACTGGCAGGAAAGCAATCAGTCTCTTTCCTGCAGTCGAAATTTGTCGTTTCAGGATCCAAAGATGTTTTAAGTGGGCATATTTTCTATTTTTATTCCCTGAGTTATTATGGGATATGAATGTCAATAATAGATAAGCACATCGCAAACGGACTCAGCAAGTTCTGCCTTTTCTGCCCCTTGAGAGCCACCGCTCAAGCAATATCTCAGTGCTAGGGTGACAGTTCTCCCTGGAGGGGGACAAGAGACAAATCCCTTCCACTCCACAAGCCCTCTGGCCTGCACCATCTGATGAATTTATAGTCTCCAATACAGTTAGGTGTGTATAATTCAATGTATTGCTGAAGACCAGTTACTGTATTTTATAGCTGACATTACAGGGGATATTTTTTTCTACGAAATAAAACAATATTTGTTTCCTGAAAGGGAAATGTGCTGTCTGTAGCTATCAGCAGCCAACAGTTGCTGCTGGCTAGAGCTAAAGGAGAAAAAAGAGTCTGATTTTACTTTAGCAGTATTGAGAAGAATGATTTATCATTCACAGTGCATTTTCAGGATCAGAGGGCCCATTTGAAAGTCAGTATAGGATGACTGCTTTATTGTACTGTATTAAACAATTGCATTAAAAATAAGGGTTCCAGAAGGTACCCTGACATGTCAAGTGCTGCAACTGAATCCAGATTCCTATGCTGTACATGACTCTGAGGGGTGTGTGTGTGTGAGGAGGGGGTGTCTGTCTCTTTGAGGGTCTATAGCTCCTTGCCATCAGGATCCAGTTCTGCAATTTCTGAGCAATTTACAGAAATTCATGAGTCTGCAGTATGTACATGAGGTAGAAAAAGGAATATGGGTTTGGGGGAATGTGTTTTCCTTTGCTTTTGACCCTATTCAGAGCTTGGGAAAGCACTGACAAGGGATTATGTGGCTTGCTCCCTGGAAGATAGAGCTATTTTGAGGCATTAAAGGCAAAAATTACATTCTGAAGGCTACTTGGTGTCAGTTGAGAGCTGCAGGTCTGTATCAGAACAACAAACCAACACCGTCGATATCTGTGCCAAAGGGCCTCCATTGGACTTGCCTGGGCCACGGGAGCAGTTAACCTTCCAAGGGGGATTACAGATCAGCTTCTCCTGACCTACTGATCCCTTGCTTAGACATCTGTTTTCAAATGGTTCACTGGATACTTGTTTCAGGGGGTTTGGGGAATAAAATTTTCTTTGGATAGGTTGATAGGATGATAAGATTTGGACAAGATGATCTTATAGGTCTTTTCCAACCTTAGTGGTTCTGTGACGTATTTTAAGCATACAGTGGGCCAGTTAGCTTTGCATATCAGGTCAGATATTAACTCTTGCAAAGAAAATAACATATACGACTGTACAGTCATACAAAGACTTTCTATTTATTTCTTTATGTCTTTGTTGTTGGTTTTAAGCTAAAGTAAATGCCACCTGGGGTGCAGGAACATGTCCTTGAAGGAAGAGCAATTTTTTTCTCCCTCCAGGAGTCAGGGCATAAGAAATTATTCTCTTCCACAGTTCACATTTATGCTAGGAAATAAACGCTGCACAAGAGTTCAAAGAAGAGCTCTTTTAGCTGTCAACAAGCAGGTAGAAACATCCAAAGGCTGCCCTGGTAGAAAGCTGTGATAGTACTACAGTTTCTACAACAGCATTTAAAAGGTCTGTGAATGATCAACAAATTGGGTAAGGTGGCTTGTAAAGATGCACAGACCCTATACATGCTTTTCATGAAAAAACACGTGCTATTTGCATTTTTCAGCAAAATATAGTACAGTTACTCAGCCTTTCTGCCATGATGAGCCTATACCAGACCTGTTGAAGGTGTATGTGCCTCCAGGTCATAGACCTGCAGTCCTTTGGCAGGTATGAGGCAAGCAATGAGCAGCTCTTGGGAGGACTCAGATGTGGGTCTTGGAAGCATCAAAGGACATTCAGAGCACGGTGTGCCCAAAACTCATGAGGGACAGGGTCCACCACCTCCGAAGTGCAGGAGGGACCTCGATGACATTTACTGGGTCGCTATGCATGGCTTATCTCCCATCATCCCAAGTAGACCCATGTGTCTAAAAGTGAGGAAGAGAGTCTGACTGAGGAAATAGCCTGCTTTTCAGAGAAAGCCTCAGCACTTGGGCAGTCCATCAGCCTCTCCATGAGCTCCTGTATCTCTTGCTGCTCACAATTCATTTCTCCCAGACGTTAGCTGTAATGAAGACAGGATGGTCTACCCCTTTATGACAGTTCCATTTATTTCTACTATTTTCACGTAAACCCAAGCAACGAGCAGCAGTTGCTTCCTCTGCAGCTTGATAAATGTCAGTATTAATTAAAATTGTTCTGAGCAGGGCCAGGTTTTTTTCCTTTCTCTGCACCAGGCTGGCAGGGAGGAGAAGCCTGACGAGCAGACACAGCTGCTGAGCTGTTGACTGGAAATGTCGTCACTGGGAATGAGGCAAAGGAGTGGTAGCCGGTCTCTGACAAAGCGGATTGGAAATAGTGGAAGCATTTTGTCACCTGCACCATGCTGCCACTCGTCACAATGTGGGGGAGGATGTCTGGATACGGGTCTTGAACTTAATCCTTTGCTCCCCCAGCTGGGAAGTCTGCAAAGGCAGCTGTTCAGCCCATATGGAGGGGATAGTGCTCCCACACCACCTCTATCTAATGACGCTTTCCTGACTGACACTCCAGAGACAGCCCTTGATTTGAGAGGGAAGGTCAACACAACACAGTGCCTTTTAGGATGCAGGGGGAAAAAAACGGGGGACACCCACCTCAATAAACATCCCTGTGCCATCATGTATTTATATGCACGCCCTTCTGACAACGACCTCACCGAGACATTCATAAGCCCAACATCTTCTGTCAACCCTGGGGAGGGGAGCTCAAGCAGCAACCAGAATTATGCTTCAGTGGACGTGAATGTGCCTGTTTCCCACTGTGGCAGATCTGAACGCAGCCAAGGCACCACTCTGATGGTCGCAGCGCTGGCATCCTCATTTCTGTATCACTATGAGCTCAGAGGAGGCCATTACTATCTGCTACCACTAATTTTCATCCAAGATTAGGAAATAATTTTCTTTTTTCTTACGAAACTTTACTAACAACAGAGGAAAAAAATTCAAATAATCCCTTGGGAGTTAAATGCACATGTTCTCCTGACTTCGACTGAAATGTGTGCTCCACTATCACTTGGGCATATCTCAACAGCCTCCCCAGTAATTTTTTCTTGGAGGAGAAAATAACTTGGCTTGTATGGCAGAACCAGTCCTCTTTTGTAAAATGTCATCAAGAAAAAAGGTGAATGTTTTACACACATTTCCTGAAATTCTGCATTGTTCTCTGAGAAACTAAAGCAGAAAGAGAGAGAGGAGACTAGGGAAGATAATAACCTCTCCAGATCAAAGGATGGATCACAATGAATAAAGACCTGAAAAGGTTTTAGAAGTTCAAAATAAGGTTTTTTACAACTGTGCTTCTTATTAGACACACATGGAGATCTAGGCTTGATTTGCTGAAGGACTTACTGAACGAGGATATATACTTTCCCTTGGCATCCGTAAAAATCTCATCTACACACACAGGTGTGGAAATGTAATTAAGGGAATATCACTGTTGTAAATCATTAACTCAGTTTCATTTCTGTATTGAGCTTTTTTCTGTGTCTTTTTTAGATTTCTGGTACCACAGACTGGTTCTTCTAAATACTGTTTCCTGCACTTACACCTTGATTCAGGTACAAGCCCTAGTTCCCTTGTTCTTGTTCAAATTTACTGTAATCCTTTGATGACCGTATCTGTTTTTATTGAGCATTGTTGCTGTTCTGTATAAAGTATGCTTTTTCTAGAAAGATACTGACTTCTAACAGACTCTTTTTCTGTGAAGATATCTGTCACACCAAGTGCAGTAGTTAAAAAAATAGTAATAATCCCAAGTAGAAGTGCCTTTTACTGACATAAAAAGTAAACAATCAAGACTCTCCCACCTGTCTTGCTGGTCTAATCTCACAATGGGTTAGGGTTTCTGTCTGTATGCTCAAAAGAAACCTGGTATCTGTAAATTTCTTTTTAATAAAAATGTGTTACCTATGATAAATATATATTGCCTGGGTCAAATGAATCTGATCGTGAAAACATATTGAGCAAAATTATTGGTAGGATTTAATTTCATCTCTTTAAAAAAAGAAATCACCAAAAACCCAAACTGTAACTATTGAATGCTGGTTTGAATTAAATTCTATTTGTTTTAATAAAAGTGTAGTGGCCTGAGTGTACATATATTTGTTTTAGTGGCAGTGCATTGGATCCAATAAAACTATATTGGCTTCACTGCTTATGTCTCCTTTTCAGAGAAAATGGATTGAACGGAAAAATGAAACAGGCATGAATCAGCCAGCCCTGAGGTCTCTGCTCAACTCTGGCACCCAAATAAACTGGTAAAAACCCCCCAACTTTATTACTAAACATTGCTTTAAATTTAAATATCTTTTAATGTCAAAGCTGCACATGAGGGGTTTAATTGCATCGGTAAAAAAGAGCAGCTTTCAGAACCAGACTTGGCTGCGGTGGGACAGTGCATCTGCTTGCGGCTGCAGAAGTGGAAACCCGAGCTGGCTCCAGCTCCCCGTTCCGTGTCAGTCAGGCTCGCTCGCGACCAAGGCGCTCAGCTGATGGCCACATACCCGCGATAATGCTGATCCAGTGTCAGCGGCCTTGGTGCAGGGACACCTCTATCCTAAAGCATAGGCACACGCAGCACGGGTGTAAATCATGCCTACATTGGGTGCTAGCTGCCCGGGGCTCACATTCCCACAGGGGCCTGGGTGCCACGGGGGTTTTCTACACACTCCCTCAGGATCAGCCATTTTGGTCACCTGGGCAGAAGGCTATGCTCATCTATTTTTGCACCAGGTCTCACAAATGTCCATGTTTCCCATGCAGCGATATTATCTGTACCTGTTACCGTGGGTAGGAAAGCCACCAGAGCCCAGTGAAGGCCTGGTCTGGAGCAGGTTCACAGCAGGTTTTCAGAGGGGTATGCAATACCTTCTGCTAAACAGGGATCAGGACGTGCCCGGCAGAGAGTCTTAAGTAAGTTAAAGTGTGGTTTAGCCGTTTGTTTTACATTTTGAAAATACACAGTCCCCAAATTTTAGTAAGAGCAAGGAGCTGAACAGAGCAGCTCTGTGCAGCTGGTTGATGCTCTTCTGGAAGGCAGGAACGCAGTTCATCACGCTCTCACGTGCATTCCTTTGCAAAATCATTGTCACCTCGGTGTCAACACTCCTTAAAATGCCACCAAGTACCCTTTCTAAATTCCCTACATTGAACTAAAAAAAAGGAAAATGCTTGCCCATCATTTTCCATCAAAAGGTGCTTTTCCTCAGTGCCACCTTTACAGCCAGTGCAACTGGGGGAGAGCTCCATGCAACGCCTCCGAGGTTAGAAAGGACACGTCACACAGCATGGCAACCACCATCTGGATATTTGCTAAGGGGTGAAATGGATGCTGTTGGCTGGCCTAGCTTCTCACATAGCCTAAATCACTGTAAGCTGACAACCCAACCTGAGTAATGCTTTGTTTGATGCCGTGTTTCCTTTTAGGAGACTGGAATCAGGTTGTGTGAATCCAAACCTGCATGTTATTTCTGTGTGAGAAAACATGATCTGCATCAACTCATTTACAGTTTATGCTGAACTGGGTGCCCCTGGGACTGTGGGAGCCAATCCAAGTGAAGAGAATTTGGCTGCAGCAGTAGTTTAGCTGTGGGAGGGGAGATGGCCGCAGGCTTCTCCAGCCCTGGCTCCTCAGAAAACTGTGAATGAAGAAATGGGTCAAAGAAAAGCAAAGCAGCTGTTAGGAAAGAAATATTTAGGTAAAAATCTGGCTGAGGAGTGGGTTTGAGAGTACTGAACTTAGCATCACCTACATGGTGGAAGTGGAATATAAGTTATATGCACCGCAGTCAGTTCATATACCCCAGGAACAAGATGTCTTCTGAGCCCAGGGTGGCCAAACCAAGGCTGTGATAGCTGTGAGGGCTTCACCACCATACACACGGTGATGGTGAAGGTGGCAGACCTCATGAGAAGCATGTAGATAACTGATTTGAGAGTGCTAGGGAAGACTGCTGGGTGTCAGTAAATAGAAAGGCAGCAGACTTCACTGTGATGTTCTGAGTTGCTCCCTGCACAGGGATGTGCAGAAATGCAGATACCTGTGAGGAGCTGGGAGATGTATAGGGGAGAGGAGTTTGGATTTTTTTGAAGAATTTGGGAAATTCTTGAGGGATCCTACCTGGGAAAAATGGAATCTACCAAAACCAAGTAGGACCAAGTAGTTGGCACTTACAGTGTAAAGGGTTAAAGGAGAAGCTGATATAAATCTGTGTGCAGAGGAGTACACAGTCTGAGCTGACACCACATCCAGGGATGAAAACATAAATTCTGTGTCAGAAAGGGATTGGATAAATTAAGGGAGGGCAAATCCCACCAGGGCTATTAAATTCTATGGTCCAGTTCCCCCCAGTTGCTGGAAGCTGGAGGTGTAAGTGGGGGATTTACCAGAGGCACCAGGTCACGTGGCAGAGATGGGTCTTCATGGCCTCTTTTTTGATTCATGACCCCCACAGCAGACAGAGCAATGGAGGTGGTGATGGAGAGAACTTTAAGCCACTTGCCCACCACAAGATCACATGCCTGGGACCCATGTTCCCCACTGCCTGTCTCTGCCCCTTCTGACCTGCCACCATGGCCACCACACAGCACCAGCCCCACCCTTCCAGTCTCCTCTGGCCAATATTGCACCTCATGATAAGCAGCCACCAATAGCTTCTCTGCCAAGCAGGGGATGTTGCAGACACCTGAGCAGCTCATGCAGGGATCTTCTGCTCTTTTTATCCTCTGCCCAGGCATGTGGGAGATGCCTTGTTTGAGTTCTAAATATGTTTCACTTAAGCCATGATGATGGTGTACTAAAGTGCTGTAATCTTTGCTAGGTCTCTCTTTACATTGCTGTAATTACCATAATAAGCTGTTTTAACTGGCTCTTTTATAAGTAACAGCAACATAAAAATATCTCAGCATGTTTCCCTTTAATGAGCAACGACTTCTGTGTAATCTTCACTACACTTTCTTCGGTGTTTCTGTTGGCGAAGGATGCGACATCATTTTCATCTCCGCCCGAGCATCATGCTGCTTCACCCCTGAGCTAGCAAGCTGGCCCTGGGACCCTCAGCCAGGCTTTGTCCAGCTGCCCCAGTCTGGTAAATGCAGTGGTGGTGGTGCTGAGTGATGTCAACATGGGGCACAAAGAGCGTTCCCCGTTTGACCTGTCAAACGGCAGTGATGTTTTTGGGAAGCCTCAGGGAGTGAGGCCACTTTGTGGTTATCACGATGGGCTGAACTGAGGGAGGGGACATTTGCCACCACAGCCCTGGGCCCTGCCAGCGTGTGGGTCTTCTGCAGATGCTTCAGGGAATGGGTTACCATCACCCACATCTCATGTCCATTTAAGGACACCTGCGGGGAAAGTGATGACAAAAGGGATTGATACCCAAATGCTAAGGCAGAAGCTCCGTGCCGGGGCTGGTAACTGATACAAGTGACTACAGACGAGCCGTGAAGCAGAAAGGGTTTTGACAATGCGGCACAGGGATTTGAGGGACAGCTGCGGAGAGCTTTCTCCGTCATCACTGCTGGCAGAAAGCACTAGTACCTCCACTCTAGCCATCCATTCACATCGCTGCCGCTCAGCAGCCCGCTCGAGGAGCGCCTCTGCCCCTCGGCCGTCGCCCCCTGAATGCTGCCGCAGTAGAGCCATCACACGGGCACGGAGCACAGTCCAAAAAGCCTCAGTCAATTACGCCACCGTAATATCACATCAGCGAACTCACAGTTTGACTGCTTACGGCAGATGGACGAACACTTGTCGGTTATCTGGTGCTGAGCGAGAGGCAGATTTATTTCCAGAGCTTGCAACTCTCATTTCTCCCAGCTGAAGCTGCAAGGCAGAGTGTGCATCTGCGCTATCTTTTTTCAAACGCAGCTATGTTGTGGTGAGGTCTATCACCAGAAGCGACAGGATTTTTGGCGTGTTTTTACAGGGAAGGCAGGAAGGAGGGTGGAAGGCATCTCTGCTTTCCATAGCACTGGAAGCTGCTTGAATTCACGCAAGCATGAACTGAATTTCCAAACCTCAGTCATAGCCTGTGCGAACTGGCAGCTGGTTTCACCAGCAAAGCACTGCACAGCCCCATAAAGTGGTGTGAAACGCACTGGGCATCTGCACTGGGGTGATACTAATGTGCACTCTAGAAATAAAGGACACTGTGAATTGCCACCTTGGAGCTGGCCAAGGGTCCACTCAGCCCTTTCTCCAGTCCTGGCCATCAGCAATACCAACTGCTTTAGGGAAATGGAAGGAAACCCCTCAGGAGACAGCTACACTGGTCTCTTGAGCAAGGCCGACTTTAATGCATTACCTACAGAAACAGCGTTGTATGCTTTCTGCTAGCATTTCTCCAGCGAGACATCAGTGCCACACAACTGCTAGCTGGCAGGATCTAAAGGCACTGAAATATATTCTGAGGTGTGAGATTTACTGAGACCTGTAAAGCAGCAGCTGCAAGAACCTCACGAGCTACTCTTTTATTTCTCAAAAACATCCTTGTTGTAGGAAATTCAGAAAAGATGTACAGTGTGCAAAGGAAAGGCTTCAGTACCACTGCTAAGGGCTATCTCCTTTTTAAAAGTGTACTGTACGATTTATACATTACCAAGTTTTTTATTAAGGGCTGGGTATTATTTATTGGAAACTGGTCCTGAACTCAACTGCTGACTTTTAGCTTCTTCATTTTTAAAGCTGACTGTGGCGAGTTATTAGTACCTCTTGACTGGACAATGTTTTTGCTACGAAGAGCAGTGTAAAGTACACATCAAATTGGTACCAATTTTCTGAACAGTTTTCTTTATGAAGAGATTTTTTATGAGGTCCAGCTTAGAATAACAAAAATAATTTCATTTGTAGCAGGTCAAATATTTTGAGATACCACATTTTTTTATTTTCCCCTGAAAAAGATAACACAAGCTACATGGAAAAAAAATCAGGCGCTGTGCTTATTGCAAGGAAATCTGTTTATGCATGATTTGAAATCAGAGCAGAGTTTCACTTCATTCTGTCTTGTGTTGTTGTGTTTCATATTTCATGCTTTGGTTAACACTTATTTAGTCTATTCCTAGAGGCTGTGACAGGTTGTCCCGAAAGTTTTTAGACTTGCTGAGCATACACTCTCCATACAGCATGTCAAAATGAAAGGAACAAAGAATTCATTCATTTTTATGCAAAAAACCCCCCTCATTTTAATATTTCAAAGACCCAGCCTTTCCTCCTGACATTGTAACAGGAGACACGTAAGTCATCAACACATAAGTTACCAACAGCTTTGAAGAAAACAAAACAATTTTGTGAGGGTTTTTTGTTCTGTAATTCAAAGAAATACAAGTGGAAGATTTGGTTCTCCTCCTGAATTCCAGTGAAATAAAAAATCAGCAGTGTTGTTTTCCCCCCAGAATTCTACTTTTCAGAAAATTCTAATTTTAGTAATTTTCAGGGGCTTTATAAAGGCTTCTCCTTTTTCCTAGTCACATGTTTATGGGGAAGGAACATATGACCAACATGTAAGGGTCAGTCCTGTGCTTGCCAGCTTGTGCTTTGGCTCCATCGTACACTGTCCTGGACCAATTATACTGAAAATGTTTCAAGAACATGGTAACACTATTGTGACCACCAGTGCATAGACCATCTTTCAAGAAGATAAAGCAATAGGTGGAGGTGATCTGCATTTGGCCAGGACTACAAAATTCTGCCTGTATTCCTCCTGATTTCCCAAGATAGGCACTTGGCCCTCGCCACAAGAAAATGTCAATCTCATGGATTCAAATGAGCATCTTGCTTTGCTGTGTGGGCATGACAAAAAGCACTACATTTATTTTGGTGCAAAGACCAAAATTTTTGGTGCTTCTCCCCAGGTTAGTCCTGGAGCAGCCAGTGTGACTCCAGAGCATGCGTGAGACGGGGTGGTTTTAATGCACTGTTTCTACCCAGCTGAGACTCTCACCCCCCTGCCTCGAGGATTTCCACCTGGGTCTGACAGCTGGGCACGAGCTGACCAAGACCCTAATTGTGTTTTTTGTGCTGGTGGCTTCTAGGAGGAGGGCAAGAGATGTGCCAGGTCTCCCCCAGGCTCCTGACTCCCTCCTGCTTGGGGATGTTTTACTTCCCATTCCTGAGAAATGGCATCAGTGCTGAGAACGTTCCTGGTGTTTCCCAGCTAAATTTACCTCTAAAAAGCCCAACAGATGTGTCCTTTAAAAATCAAGAGAGACTCTGATGCAGTCATTTGATTTCTAGGCTAATTAAAGGTATTCACAGAGACACACACACACCCCGCTAAATAACCGGGCAGGCAGTGTACATTTTCATTACTCTCTCTGCCCCCTGCCCCATCCCTGTGTTTGACACCCCAGGAAAGGCAATTTCCCAGTTCACTTTCCTCAGAGCCTCTCTACAGGCTCAGGAAACACTTCACCTGACGGGCAGTGTCCGATGCTTAACGATGTCCTCAATCTTGCTTTATAGACCTAGCAGCAAACAAAATCTTGGGTTTTTCCCTGACTGAATCCCTGTGTTCTTTGGGTTTCAGGTGTAGCCCCTGTAGCAACTATTTATTCATCATCTCATGTGTTGCAAGCAATATATTTTTTGTGATTAAAAAATAAAACAGGGTGGGGCAAAGGCTGGCATTTATTATACCAGGGAGCACCACTGGTCACTTGAGCGGTCACCCAGCACACTCATCCCGAGTCTCTCTGGCTTGCCTTTGCCATTGAGGAAATTCAATCCACTGCCATGTCATTGTTATAGGAAGCTCAGGCTCCTGGACACCAGTGCAAGTATGACAGTCACACAAAACTGACATCACACTCATCTTGGACAGGCTGTGCTTCAGTGGTATGTATTCATTGCTGGTGGCTGCCACGTGGACTTTCAGCCATCATTCCGCTTTGTGGCAGCTCAGGGCCCGGCATGGCAAGGAAGAGGAGCTGGAGTGGCACTCCTTCTTGCTACGGCTTTTCTAGACCAGACTGGGGGGTTTTTTTTCCTCCACAACAAAAATCCTCACTTGTGTTGGTGGCTACAGCCTCCTTCTGTGCTCTGGCCTCAGCCACATGCAAAACGTGGGGATCTCTTCAAGTATGTCGCCATAGCTCATCCACTCCTCTCTGAAAACTTCCAGTGGTTCCTCTTTTCCAACCCAGTCAGATTTCTGAAAGCTATCTGTTCTCAATTCCAGGCTTTTTTGCAGTCTTGCTTCTTTCTGTTTATTGCTCTTCCAAGGAAGGCAGCATTTCCACAATCCGTTTTTTTAACAAAACGTGTCTCATGTATTTTTCAGTACCGCTTCTCATGCACAGCATATCACTCCTGAATTATCCACAGGGCCTTGGTTTCTTCACGTCCCTCCTCAGCTTTTACCATGAATGTTTGTTCTATTAGTGGTTCAGAAAAGGGGCAACCGGGATAAATGAAATTTATTTTAAAATGTAGCTTCGTGTTGTGCTTTTTTTTTTTTTCCTCTGGGCCTCTGCTTTTTATGTGCTGGATGCACTGCTGGTTTATGAGTTTTTCTAAATAGCAGCTATGTCTTTTTAGATGCGCAAAGAATAATTCAGGTTAGTTCAGCTCGATACTGTGGCTCTCCCTCCCAGGTGAGGTCTCCTTCAGCCAGTGCTGCCAAGGGGGAGAGATGCTCATTAACAGCCGCCCGGCTGCCAGTCAGCTGGCCAGAGGCAGCTGGCCCCACTTTACATCAGGAAGAAATGGCTCATGGAGAAGTCTTGCTGCTGAGATCTTGGGGACCATGGCTGGGACCCTGCAGCCTGCTGGCTCCGGTGCATGGGCACGGGAATATTTCATGGCCTTGCCCTCTGTGAGGTGTGACCGAGGCTGTGCTGCTCTGGAGGCTGGCAGGACTGTGGCGGAGGGGGATGCTCGCTCGGCAATCCTGTGGCACAGGGCAGGTTTGGGGTGTCGTGAGATGAGGCTCCTGCTGGGAGTCTGTTCTGCGCGGCCCTCTTGCATTACATTGGTGATTTCTTCTTGCCTCAGATCAAGGCTGAGAAGTGCAACATGTAAAAATGAAGAGCAAAACAAGAGGAAAATATTCCTGTGAGTTTGAGGCAGCTGCTGCTGGAGCAATGAGCACCATTGTCCAACAGCAACAAGCCCGTCATTTGGGATTTCAGACAAAACAAGCTGATTCTTCAGCTGCGTGCAGCTTTTACGTCTGCCTATCCACAACTGGTACCCTTCAACCCTCCAGAAGAGTTTTAGTCAACCCATGGGGCAAAGCCCACAGGCGTGGGAAAATATCTGTGAAACCACTGGGATTTCAAACACCAAACCAACCTGCACACATATATATCATCCCTCACACACCCACACTAGCAAACGACTGAACAGAGGGGGGAAGATGAATGAAAACTATAACCAAACTTCCCAATTTGTGTAATTTGTATTGGGTTTTAAAGTAAAACCTTTATAGAAGTGCTGTCTGGGGTCATCATTTCTCGAAAGGGTTAGGTGACTCTCTAGTTGAAGTCCCACTTTAAATGAGGAACCCTATTTAAAAAATCCATCCTCTGCTTAAATTTGCGTCAACACATTCAATTATTATTCCTGATCATACAAATTGATGGAAGAAGGGTAAACAGCAGTGTGAATAATAGCAAGCACCCGTTAAGAGCTAGTGCCCTGGCTAATTCCTGGCTACCTGATGCTGACTTGTTTCTTGGTTGGTTTTTTTGTTTGTTTGTTTGTTTGTTTGTTTTCTTATATCATCCCTCAAATCCAGAGACTGAGTAAGGGATTACATTAAGTGGCCTAATGTTGCTGGAAATTTCAAAATGGATTCCCTTTGCCCAGACTTCCCAGCTCTTTTCTGTTTGCTTTCTGCAGACATTAGAGTGATGGAGCCTGGCTTGCATGAACGCCCGTGGAAAGCCCATTTGAAGTTTGCACGCTTGAATACTGCCATATAGCAGAAGTGCTGGGCTGAGATGACAAAGCTCTACCAGAGCCTCGAGCTTAAACTTGCCTAATGAGGGACAAAAATTCTTCATCCACCACTGCTGTGACCATTTCTCTTCATTCTGTGCTCTGCAATTAGTACATTTAAAAAGGACTGCTTAATGCAGCAGGGGGGGTCCAGTTCCTTGGGAAATTTATCTAGAGACCGGGCACACAGGCAACTGAATGGGGTTTTGACCGTGCCATTGGCAACCCGGCCTGAGAATGCAGATGCTGTTGTTTCAAGTGATTATAATATTAAGATTTCATTTCAGCTCTGCACATAGACAGCAGAGATTGCGGTACAACCACTTTTCCAGGGCTGAAGCTTTGAGGAAATTCCCTCCAGCAGGATAACATTTATATTATCAACCCAAAGCTCTTCCCTTGATCACAAAATTTGCATTCTTCCAGATGGAGGAAAAAAAACAACCCTGTGTGATACCACTCATGATGTACTCAGCTCTCTTTTGAACAGGCAGGTTGAAATACTTGTAGCAGACCCTTCACAGTCTATCTGACCCATTTGGAAAGAAGAAAGATAACAAATTGGACAAGTAAATTTGAATTACAAATAAATTAGAGGAAGCCACAATCAAGGTACTGACATTCGGTAAGCGAAAAAAAGAAAGCTTTTGTGCAGGTAAATTATCTACTGCGAATTATTTACTCAGCTCTGCTGTGAAGAGCTCTCAGGATGGGGCAGACAGAAGCAAGTACTTTGCTGGTTCAGGCTTCTGGTCCTGAGAATCAATCTTTGACCATTAAAAAAACACTGCTGCCTTTTCAAGTGTAATTTATACAATAAGATCTTTTTTTTTCCCAGGATGCTGCAGAGATTCTTGATTTTCATTTGTCTTTGTCTGGAGATGTGAAACAAGTTTGCCATATTGTCTGTTTCATGCTAATTTCTCAATATATTCATATATTCAATTTGGATATGGGATTTGTGAGGGACTCTGCTGACTCTCAGACACTGCTTTTAAAAATGGAGATAAACCTGCTGAAGATAATTTAACTCTATTTCTGTATAGCAGGTAATATTAAAACTAATGACATGTGAGAAGGGCTGGGAATTATTTTTTTTCCTCTTTGAGCGCTTTATAACTTTTGTGAGGAGCTGTGGTCCTTGGGCAGGGAGCAGGGATCCCTGGCTCCTGCTCCATTGCTGTACTGCCCACACACTCGACCTCTGCTTGAGGTGTTGGAAGAGGTCCTGCCGGTTTGGGGCAAACCACACTACCTCCCTCAGCTCAACCTCCCCTCCTGCTCCCAGGAGACCTTGCATCTCATGAGGACCTCGTTCCATACTCACAAGTGAACTGTTCCCCAAAGGCATGGGTGCCTCTTGATCTAGTCCAGGAAGCAGGAATCTTATGGTTGCTTTCAAGCCGAGTCCTTCAGATCAGAGGCAGACTCTCTTGGGGGGGACGGGAAGGTTGGGGGGGGGTGTGGGGTGTGGGGGGGTGAGGTATGACATGAAGCCTGGAGCTGGAATAACACCCCCATAAAGGTGCTCTCTGGGACACAGATGCAGGCAGAGTAGCTTGTTTTATACCTTCTGTATCTTTATCTTCCAACATTATATACACTTCAGTTTGCCACTGGGTTATTTTTAGGCCATCCCAGGAATATATATTTCTGCAAGAGCTGTTTCTGGGAGCTATGCCAAACTGGAAACTGTAGTAACCTATACATCCCCCGCAAGGATGTATACCAAACAGCCACTGCTATTCTCTCTCTAGTTACTCCTTGCAGCCCCCCGGGGAGAAGGCACAGCAGTCTGTAGGAAAAAGGAGTATAAAACAAATGTCTTACCAAGACTCTGGAAGAGCCAGTGCCTAGCAGAGCTGCAGGCACACATTCCTTATGGGAGCAGCACCAGTGCCCCCAGCCCAGATGCCGATGGACCGAGAGCAGCGGGACTGCTTTGGAGGTGTGAGGGAAGAGCGAGGGGGGGCGGGAAATGTTGGCATACAAACCCTTGCTGCCCCCTCAGAGCTGTTCTGTTCTGTGTTCTGATGTGGTGGACAAAGCAGATGGGGGTTATAGATCAGCTAAATTCTGCTGTACATAGGGGACCAATTTTCCACAAAAGAAGTCAATAGAGAAAAAGAATTTAAATGTTAAATTAACCCCCCAACAAAAGCAATGTTTTAGCCCAATGTCTCCTCGACATCCAGAACAAATTTTGCAAAGAGAGAGTTTTATAAAGAATCTGTGTCAACGTAGATCTATTATCTGATAGATAAGTAATGGGCTTCATCAGTCATTTTTATCCGTGGGAAGGGGGCAAAGGAGGGAAGAGGAAAGCGAGCCTGTTGGAAGGCTGTCCGTTGAAAGCATTACCCAGACAGTGAGATTGCGTGTCTGCATGCAGACTTGAAAAGACACAGATCATCAGATACCAGTGCATGCCTTTGAAAACAGGTCATAAACATTAGAGAAAAGGATACAAGGACAAAGGGAGTAGGAGAGCTTTAATCCAGATAGGTTATTTAAGTGTGTGTATGTACGCGTGTGTGTGTGTCTGCATATGTGTAAAGAAGCAGGACCAAGAACCCAAATCTGTCAGACAATGATACTGAGTTAAAAGCTTGTTTATAGCAATATTGCTCAGCACTTGTCTGCCTCATTCCTTGAAGCTGTGCTGGGAGATATATTAAAATACACTAGCATCCGAAATACGCAGGGGAGCTGAGGAGGCATGGAGCAATGGGAGCTGTACCAGATAAGTTGTGGATGTCCCATCCCTGGCTGTCTTCAAGGCCAGGCTGGATGAGGCTTGGAGCAACCTGGTCTAGTGGAGGGTGTCCCTGCCTATGGCAGGGGGGTTGGAACTAGATGACCTTTAAGGTCCCTTCCAACCCACACTGTTCTGTGAGTCTATGATGCTATAATGTGTCTTTCCATAGCAGTAGGTTGACCCATTTCCAGGTGCTGGAAGGCAGCTGTCTGGTCCAAGAGTGCTCCTGGCCAGGGACAACAAATTCTCCCTCAATCAGCCCCAATGCTGCAATGACAATTCTTGGGGAAAACAAAGTAACTGAAATTTAAGGAGCTGGTGAACCATGGCAGCAGCAGGTTTCTAGAAGCTCTTTGCATCTTGCTGCCCATAACAGGGCTTTATTGCTCTTTTGACTCAGGGGCAGGAAAGGAGAATCTCTTAAAAAATGTCAGTTTGTTCATACTCCAGGAAGCCAGAAGCTGAGATGGGCAAACATCATGTGAGAGGTCCTAATGCCATGTGATGCATCAGAACTGCATCATGTCAAAACCCATCAGAACTGAGGATGTTTGACAGTTTGAATTAATTGAAAATACAGAGTATTTCTGAGGAGTTTGCCTTATTAGAAATGTTGTTGTTCCCCTCCAAAATACATAGGCATGTGTCATGGCTGGAAGGCAAACAGCGAGTGCTCAATGTTCATGCATCCTCTCCGTGGAGGGAAAGAGCAGCCCTGTGAAAGACCTCCCACCTGCTGTGGGAATGCAGCCTCGAGCACATGGGGTCTCAAAGGGAAAAATGCTTTACATATTGGAGAGTATATGGAACCCACTAAACACTTGTACACACATAATCCAAAATCCCCTATGGACTTGCCTCTGAACAGACTGTGATATTAATAATAATTGGCCAAAACCAGAATATACTGTAGGCTGTAAGCTCAACCTCTGCTTTAGTCACTCACCTGGCCTTTGCAGTCATGGAGGGATGTCCCACCACCATCACCAACTCCATAGGGGCTCAGCCTCTTTTCTCTTCCTCTCCAATGCAGCCATACCACAAAGTGCAAAAGAGTTACTCCACTTCTTGGGGCATTGGATTTTTGAGACATCTAATCCTTGAAAGAAAGAGAGAAAGGCGTTCTTTCTGGAAAAGGGGAGAGAGTGAAAAATCAGAAAGCAAAACAGTATTATTTGTGTTTTCGTTCTCCCCTTCTCTCTGTGCAGCCTTGAATGTAGGAAGAGGTGTTGGCCTCATGGGACATGCCAGCACACCCCAGGTCAGCAACAAGTAAAGAAGACATTCACCAAAGAAGCCCCTTAGGAGAGGGTTCATTGCCCCTGGCAGCTGAGGCAGAGGACGGTAGGGCTGGTGAAGGAGTGTGCTGCCTCAGGGTGAAAGGACACCCAGGGGGAGCAGTAGCTCTGGCACAGTCTCCCAGCATTCGTATAAATATCATAAAGCTTTCATGTCTCCTCCAGCCACAGGCCTATCTCCCATCCTGCCAGCAATGGTGCAGCCCCAGGGCTCCTAGAAGAGTAGCAGTTTTCCGTAGATTGTCTACCACACGTGGAGAGAGACACGGTGAGTTGCGCCCCATGGCAGGTTGGTGGCCGGGATAGTTGCAGTCCAGGCTCACCATGAGGTGAATGCAGAGGGACTCCGGAGCTCTTCTTCATCTTCTGCCAGGGGAACATGACATCCCCAGATGGAGCAGGACCATCATGAAGCCACCACATGTGAGATCGGCGATTAACACACGCTTAAGGCATTGCAAGTGGCATTTTCCTAGCAGATGGGCTTAAGCACCACTTTTAAAGCTACTGGAACAGTGAGTGACATTGGGAGGTTACAGAGCTACAGAAGAGCTTCAGACTATTATTATTATTTGTATTGCTGAGCGCAGTTGTCCTAGTTTCAAGAGGCAAGGCTGATGAAATTTATTGCTATATTAATAAACTTCATCATATCCTTTTTTGCGAATCCCTCTTGCATGTTTCTTTAAAACCCATGAGATCATCTGCTGCCTGTTAATGGAAAGCAGTTTATTTTGAGAGAGGATGAACTGACAGATTTTTGTTCCCATGAACTGTATAAGAAATCTAACAAACCAGATGCAGATGGATCAATACGGGCTGTTCTTTATTTATCACCCCCTGTCTTCCTCACTTTATTTTTATGGCTATTAAAGATGCTATCATTGATATACCATTTTTGACTGTCTCTATATAATGTATACACCGGACAATGCTGCCATTGATATTCACGTAAAATGCCGGGGTATTGAATGACCTAGGAAGGCGGTGTAGCCTGACTTTCATTTCCTCAGCACTGGGTTTAGCCGGGGCTGGATCTCTAGTGAGTAACATTTCTGTTACGCACCAGGAAGTGTGTGGGAATTTTAATCTTTGGTCTGAGTATTTCTGCGCTTTCAAGTGTGCTTGAGTTTTCCTTTAGGTGGGACTTTAGCCAGCAAGATCCTGGGCTCTCTGCTTCATTAAAATCATTCCCTTTGGGTTTTTAATCACCACAGAGCTTGGCTGCAGCCCTTTGATGATGCAATTTCAATTAAAATTCACTACTCGCTACAGATGAGGGGGAGTCACACTCCACACCGTGACATTTTGTCAGGAGTAAACAACTGATGGGAGCTGAGTGAATCTGAAGCCTGACATGGCTTATCCTTGCCTGCGCTGACTGACAGCATTGTGTCAGCTAATTTGGCTGTCGACATGAGGATTAAACCTGATTACAGAAGCATGGGCATCAGCGAGTGTCTATGCTGCAGTCCTGATTGCAACTGCTGGACAACATGGTCACGCACAAGCCAGTATGAAGTGATGCACCCTGAGTCTGGTAGCAGGCTGGAGGTAGGAAACCAAATTCAGTGATGACAAGTCAACCCACTACCTGGGGATATTTGCAGCCTGCTAAGTACTTTCGGTTTAGGATCTGGAATTGGGCTGAAATTGGACACGGAAAGCTTGATTTCGCAGGCAGGTCAGCTCAGCTCCTGTTGAAAGCAATGCAAAGGAGTACAATGACCCTTTTAACAAAAGCAGCTTCAACAGTGCTCCTGCAGCAAGATTTGCCTCCGATGTCAAAATGAGAATGTGATGCTCTTGTAGGTCTGGCACCAGGTAACTAGTGCTGTGTAGTTGGGAAATCTGGTCTATCTAGGCAGCCTGTATTGGCTGAGGCAATCCCCACAGATTCAGTAAGAAGAAAATTAATCCTTTTTTATCTCTAAATCTCGGATAAGCAGGTGGAAATCCAGGGCTAAAGGCTTACAATAGAAGGAAATATTATTCTAGCGACTTAATTTGCTAAAAACAAATGGTGTGGCATTTAAATTGGGGCATCTATCTCTAGCAACCCAGCACCTCTAATCAGTTTCTCACCTTTACATGTGAAAGCAGGGTAGGCAGAGGTACTGCATTTACAATTATAGCAGATGACTTCATCCCTCTGAAATGACTTTAAAAGATTAGAATTCATAGATTATTTATTAACTCTTAGTGAATGTATTTCCAGAATGGGAACAACATATTGCATCAATGTCTAGTTCACCGGTTTAACTATTTTAATTAACAGGGAAATGTATACTGCAGTAAGGAACTCAGCCCACATACCACTGTGCAAGGCTTTTTCCTTACTGTTTCCTTTTTAGTACAAAGCCTTTGTTCCTTTAAACTCACGTTAATAACAGTGATCATAACACTGGAATCTTCCTGTGATAACTCATAAATAACTGTTCTAGCTAAAACAAGGCTGTTCAGCCAAGCCATCCAAAGCAGGCAACCCAACAGTTTAATTGACCCGTTTTGATCATGAGCATCTGATTCACAGGTTGGCAGAGACATTTGTGACGGAGTGGCATTGGCAGCTTAACCCAAACACTCCTGCTGCCTAGATAACAAAAACATCTCGTGTCAGTTCATGACGGCAACTGCAGCATATCCAGAATTGTTTGCTTTCCTTGTTGGATTTTGTAGCATATCTCTCCCTCACTAAAGCCTTCACTTGGTTCCTGGGTAGTAAAACTGTGTGCCTTGGAAGTGGTAAAAAAAGACAAGATGAGCATAAACACTTTATTCCAGACCTCCAAATCAGGTGTCAGTCCAGATGAAATATAAAGCTGTCCGCAACTAAGCGGACAAAGTTTTCCAGGGAAGGTTGAGAGGGGTCAAGTAGATGAGGAGCCAGACCCATTCGCCTAGGGAGGAATGCCGGCTCCTTCCAACAAAGCTGGGGAATGAGAAAGAGGTAAACACAGCCCTGGGTGCCTGCAGTAGTTGATCAGTGCCGGCTTGCTGCCGAGCCACAAGGCGGGGTCCCCTGTGGGAAAAGGGGGAGATCACAGTCAGAAGGGCAGGGTGTGCCATGCTGTGATTTACTTTGACAATGTGTTGCCCAAACAGAAAAAGAAAACAATGTAATTTAGCTGCTGTCAGGACAGAACGTCACCTTTAAAGAAATGGAGATCTAATTATCAAGATATCGTTTGGGAGACCTGGTATGGAATAATTCACAGACACGGTGAAGAATTAAAGCCTTTCTAAGCCACGTAAACACATTTTTCATTTATCTCTAGTACTTATGATTTTCAGCTATGTTAAATGCATCAAGCTTAATCTTTGAGCATTTAAAAAGTTCTATATAATGCTTTTAGGCTTGGTGTAGGCAGTTGTTACATGCTAGGATGCTAAGGAGTAGTTTCACCTCAGTGTTCTGATTCATTAAACAACCACACTTCTATGGTGCCATCCTTGAATGGTAAGGCATATCTGAGAAATGCAGCGAGAATTTGCAGGATAACACCTATAGGATCAGGATAATTTGAAAGACACCAGAACTGAGAACCAGAAAGAAGACCCATGGAGTTCATGTCAGAAAATTACTACAGGACTTGTTCTGTTAAATAACTGAGTTGCTTTTTTAAACTCTTGCACTGCACTTTTATAGTGGTGAACTCAAGAGCAAAGTAGTTTACCAGGAAACATCAAGCTGGTCTGAACAAGAAGCACCTTAAAGCCTTGTCAAACAGAGCAAGAGACTCTGGTTCTGAAAATACGTGTCATTTTATATTAAAAAGAAATTTTCTTTAGGAAAGGTGCTTTCACAATTCACTGGAAATATGAAATAGAAAGATCTTATTCCAGAAATTTTCACCATCCTGAAGTTTCTACTTTTTTATGGATAAATCATTTTTGCAGGTTTGCACAAGGCTTCAGACAGGTAGCCAAATTTCTTCATACTTCTTAAAGAAAGTGCTGAACAGCCGCATGGCTAATCATTTGCTGGTTGCTGCAAATAAAGGCAATTGCAGCATGAAAAATTACAGTTAGTTACAGTAAAGAAAGGCAACTGTGGAACCTGGTCCTGCTTAGTTTAAACCCTCATGTTTCCTCTGGGCCAAATCCCCAAATCCTTTAATGCAGTTTTTTATTTCTTCAAACTTCCTTTATCTTCTAGTTTAAATCCAAGGCATACAACATAACGGCTTCTGAGGTGGAGTTATGGGGCATGCCGGGAAAGGAACTCTGAGCTAGCAGTAATTTGCATGTTTAATTAACTATATAATCAGGACACTTGGGCAAGGCTTTTTTTTCCCCAAGGAAACATTCTTCACCTGGATGTGCTCCACTGTCAAACCCAGAAACTTCTTGTGGAAACGTATATGCCTCCCGAGCTGGGAGTGGAAACTTCTGCCCCAAAGCAGTGCGCGAGGCACGTCCTCCTCCCACCAGGACAGCGGGCTGAGCAGGGGTTTGCAGCTGCATCTTTTGTGTGCAGAGGGCTCTCCCCACCAGCCTTTTCCAAGGTGGAGCCGCGTCCACTTCTCTGCCTGTGTCCACATGGAAGAAACTGTTGATTTACTGGGAGACCTTCTCTGGCTCAGCGATCATTATGTGAACCTACAGATAAAACATTTGGGAAGCGGGTTCCAGTCTGAACCAGGTAATTCAGGGGTGTGAACGAAAATCTCTCGTGGTCCAGATGGTGGCACTGGACTTTTGGCTACCGGGGCATGCCACGTTTTGGGACACCATCCCCACTCCCTTCCCTTTCTAATGACTAGGAGAGGATCAGAGTCTTCTGCAGAACAGTCCAGCCATGTGTGCAAGTTCTTCTCCCTGCCAAAATCCAGAGGTAAAGCCCAGGCTAAAGCATTCTTATTCCTGCTAAGACAACAGCAGATTAAATAGGATGAACTGATCGGCTGTACTTCTTGTAAAGTTATCCCTAGAGATAAATGTACAATGTTGTTACGGAGGCTGTGGTGGTGTCTGCAGCGTAACTAAGGCTGACAGACTGCTTGCATGTGGGTGGCTGTCTTCTTTCCAGCTGTGACCAGCTGAATTATATCACCTGTCCCACTTGATATATTAGGATATGCCCAAACTCAAGATGCATGTTGCTGCAATAGGGAAATTAATGTCCACCACTGGAGGCAATTAATAATGATTAGGAGCAAAACAGCAGGGTTAAATCTGTGCATTTAACAAAGTGTTCATACAGCTTTTTTATACTACACTTCAGCCACTGGATTGTCTCAAATTTCTGCTCCTTTTTTGGGGGATGAGGACCAGCTTAATTAATGTGTAAACTTAGTTGGAATGTCAAAGTTATTTCAGTGAGACGTGTTTATTCATTACTCCGTTCCAGCTTCAGCCCCAATAGAAAAAAGCATCAAATGTGCCCCTGTGAAGGAGTCTATAGAGAAAAAGTTAACATTCATTTCTGCATCCATTTTCATTCAGAACAGCACAGCTCTAGGTATTCGTGTCTGAAGTCACTGCATCGCTCTGATTTCTGGACTCCTCAGCTAGTATACTAAAAAGTCGCAGCAAATCGGCACATGGAAAATTTGCAACGCTCAGTTTAGTGCAACTCCTTAATTACCATAGAAAATGGTGAGTGATGGGTTATTAATTTCTCTTTTGTGGCCAAAATGTGATTCCAGATATGAATATTGGGAATCTAATAGGAAGAGGATGCTCTTGCATATTTTAAACCTCCAGGATACAGGAAGCCTTGTGGTGTGCCGTGTTTTGCAGATCTGTAAGAAAGCACACAGTATTGCCAACTCCAGGCACTCCAAAATTGATGATTGAGGTTTCTAGACACCTAAGAATTTCCTTTTATGCAGTTTTAATAGCAGTGAGATTCCTTAATATTCCTGAGAGTTACAGCATACATACACATTTGCAGTTCTTTTACCGGTCTTTTGATTTTCTATTGCATTTTTGACATTTCCACACATTCCACTGAAACTTTAAGGACTCCAGTTTTGCTGGGGGTGGAGAGGGGAAGCTACAAGCTAAAGAAGACTACAAGACTTTAAGAAAAACATGATGACTTCAATAAACTAGGGAGAGTCTGCAATGGGGTGTATGATGGCAGGTAAAGGAATGCATTGATCTTAAGATCTACCTCAAGTCAACTTTGCCACTTGGCTGTATTAGGCAACATGCTGAGGGACAGAGATCATAGACTGCACCAAACCCAAGAGCCACCCTCGGCAGTCAAGATGGGGGTGGGGATGATGATGGAGAACCACATGTAAAAAATATTCATAACTATTCCCATTTTCTATATTAGCTGTATCTGTCCAAGTTTCTTACGTGACAAAAAGGGTTCTGGGACTACTACTTCAGTTTCATGCCTGCAGGCTATGGTTAGGACATTTGCAGAATCCCTACAAGTCTGCCTTTAGCCACATGCTCGGTAATGTTAGGCTCAGTATAAATATAATGCAGAAGCACTTTTCAAAATGAAAACTTTACAAGTTCAGTACTGGTAAGCCTCACAAGTCCTACAAGGTTATCGGATGCACACTGTCCAAATTAGATTCTGCATGTGAATGAAAATACAGAAATTCTTTTGCTAGTTATAGATCAAACATCATACATTTACTCATCTGGAAGTATAAGCAAAGACATTTACTAGAGTTAAAAGTGATGTGCTATACCTTCAAACTGCAACCTAATAGTTGGAAGGAAAGCCACTTTGTAACTGTGAGATGTCAGATTCTGAGGGAAGTTTTGCATGCTTTGCTTGTTTTCACAGTGGATCAGCACAATGTTATTGAACTTACATTCAGTCCTGAATACAGAATTGCCAGACTTTCTTCACCTGCCAGGAAAAATGTACTTCTTTGGTGTTTATGATGATAAGCAAAAGAAGCCATACAAAATGCATTTCACTGAAAATAATAAAATAGTCAAGAAGGAGAGAGAACCTGTCAGATTACTTGAAACATATCCATTTCTGGGAGAGTAATACAAAAATTGAAGTAAAAATAGAAAAGGAGACCAATAGGCCATGCCGAATGAGCAAGACAGAGACAGCAAAGTGCTCAGCAGACACGACACTGCTCTCATCAACTTGGCCCGAGAGGAGTATTTGCTATTAGATGGAGACTCTTGCATAAAACATGGTGGTAATGATTACTCTGAACTGGCTCCGTCTTGTGAAGAAGGAATGGTACTGACAAGACAAATAGGGCTATAAATACTATTTCAAGACCAAGAGGAGAGACCTTGAAGAGATGAGATACTGACCCAGGACATTTCCTTTCCTGTGAGAGGGAGGATTGTCATGAAGGCTTCCACATTCAAATTGTTGTTGACTGCACAGAGAAGTGGTGATCTTTAATGACTACAGCAATAATAATTGAAGAAGAAATATACTCTGTACAGTGTGCCAGTTTTGAAGAAAGTAACTGATGACAGGAACCAAAAGAAAAAAAAAAAGAAATTCAGGAAAAGAAATACACCTTTCAACTGTATGAAAGGAAATCTTGAATTGCTTCAAGTATTCTACCTAATTATTTATAAATCTAAGCTCCCTTGCTGACATACACGGCAAAACAACCAAGAAAAGTTGCATAAATCTTAACACGGTTCCATGATAATAATGATAATAATAATGATTAAAAAAACCCCAAATTATAATGAATTTAAATCTTCTTGAGGCCAATTGATCTCAGGGTAGACCTGCTGTTTGTGACAGTCTTCACCATGAATCCATGGGTTACCTGCTTTGTCCCAAGAACGGTATTTTTCAATTGCTGAATTAGTCTTCAATATACAGATGAGAGAACCGGCAGGTAGCTTTTCTATCTGAAAGTTAATTTTCTCTGCTATTATTATTTTGACTTAGTTGACTTTCAGCAATTATTTATGCCAACCTACCTCTCTAACCTGATCAGTTTCAACACAATTTTTGCTGTACTCAACCCTGGGTGGCAGGAGAAAAGCTATTATTTTAGATGCTGCTTTATTGGACGACAATAACAACCGTACAGGGAATAATTGCTTAATCTTGTTGTTGGTTTTAAGATATGAACTGTAGCAGGCTGGGTTGGGCCAAGGAAAAGAGCAGACATCTGTTCACGGGTCCTCGGGCTATGTTTGCTTGATCTTTCTTTATCACAGTGCCTTGATCCAAGAACAAGGAGTGCTGTGTGCAGCTGGAGGATGGAAACACTGTGATGTTTTGCACTTTGTCCATTGATCTGAGCACTGCTGTACACAGATCTGAAGGATTCCGGTGTGTCTCACAAATCCCTGTGAAATCGACTCTCATTTATTCTGTTATTTGGCTATTTTTTGTAACCCTTTTTTTTCCCTGCGGGCCTGAACATGACACACAGGTTCACACTAACGTTTTTCAAACACTGGGTCTGTAGCTGGGATAACAGGAGATGGTCAGCTAGTAGCCTGCTTTGAGACGATTTTTTTTTCCTAAAAATAAAATTGTGCCAGATGTCTATTTAGAAAGCTGGTAGAACAGACTGAGAGTAATTCCAGTTTCTGCAAGTGGAAATTGGAATTCATTATTACTGGGCACTAAATGTTCGGATGCTTTTCCGAGGTCCTTAAATCTATTTCATTTCCATGTTGACAGAGATATTAGACAGCTGTTGGAAAATCTGTCCCTTCTTGCAGTGCTACAACAAGAAAGCTTTCCGTTTAACTGCCAGGGGTCAATAAAGCTCTTTAATGTACTAATCGGTGTTGAGTGAAGTGTAGGAAAGTATAAGAAAGAATTCTTTCACTTTGACTTTTGTGTGAAATTTCGTCAGCTCTTCCAGCTTACAGTGTCACTCCTGGCTGTGTTCGTGATGGACTGGGGGGCTGAAGCACATTTTCTGAACGGTTCCCCCAAGGGCTGGGATGCAGAGAGCCTGTTGGTGGCAGATGTAGTGGGGTCACAGAGAGGTTTTGTTTTCTGCAGGCTTTCCAGGCTGGAGAGGGAAAGTCTCCTTGCTCTGCCTGGGGGTAGGACAAGACTGCTCAACCCTTCCCTTCCCAAACATGCTTCAGGGACTGAGCAACTGCAGTGCGGGGTTTTCTCTTGCTGTGATGTGAGGTCTCGTGCTTTTCCATGGTGAAAACAGCATCCTAGCAGATATTGCCTTGTGGCCATCTCCTCTCTCGTTTGCAATCAAGCGACATCACTATGGAAACCGCTTGCATGGAAGAATAACATTAGGGAAGGCAGTCTGTGTTGTTAGCTCTCTTTAATGCAGTATGTGTCTTAGTCTTTCCTCCCCAAAGTGGAATTAGTGTCTGGCTTTGCTTTTTATGGGAGCTCTCCCATCCCAGCTGTGTTGCTTCCCCACTTCCCCAGGCCATTCTTCCCTGACACCTGATTTTTCTTTCTCCCCACTCTGCTCTCTGAGAGCTTGCATCCTTTCTCCCTGGGCATTTTACACTGCCAGCTCTGCTCTCACTGGCTGCTCCTGCTCCTCCTGCCTGCAAGCTGTGCTGACAAGATCCAGGCACACTGGTGACTTTGTCCTTAATAAAAGCAGCTCTCCTTTCCTTTTCTTCTTATATGCCCAAGTGGGGCATCTTGGTGATGTCTTCCACTTTCTTCCCAACTGCTTCATCACAATTTGGAGGTCTTCTTAAGAAAACAGTGTCCAGATGACTACCAGAGTGTCTGCAGGGAAGGAGGGCCTGGCTTCATCTGAGCTTTGAGACCAGAGTTCAGCAGGGAGTTGTGTTCAGGAGGCGTCTGTGGTTCCTGCCTCCCACAGTATGGAGCTGTTGCTGTAGGGAAGCGTTACTGTAGGTGCACACCTGGCTGTAATAGGATATTGCTAAGATCGTTCCCTATGAGATACAGTTCTCATAAAACATTCAGCATGCCAGTACCTAAGAGGAGGGGATTTTCTATCTCTTCATTTACCAGTTGATGCTTAATTTTTTTGATTTTTTTTTTCATATTCTCCACATCAGAGATTGTTGAAAGTGAAGCTTTTCACACTGTTTAGTGGCCTTCTTTAGATGTGATAGTCTATTCTGAGTCCTTTTTAAGTACTTTAACAGCCCCCTTCCTTTCCTGGAAAACAAGCAATAATTCAGAAAGACATGGCTGAAAAAATATGTGTGTGGTGGTGACTACTGAGGAGTAGAGGACTGACTGGGGGCTCCTCCAACCTTCAGCCATCAGCAGTCCCACGTCATAGATCCAAGCCTCCATAAAAGCTCTGTGTCCCTGGTCAGCTATTTGTAAAGTATATATAACAGCCCTTTCTTAAGAGAAGAATAAGAGGATGTACAGCTCCAATCTCCACGGATGCAGGGCTGTACCTCAGCACAAAGTGTTATTATAACTAGTAAATGTTAAATGCTGTCTTTTTTTGACAGGTGATTTCATGAGTTCACATTTTGAACAGAACTTATAGGGGTAATTTATAATAATTTTCCAAAGGGATGCTTGGCCCTCAAAATCAGTAATGTAAACCAGCATGCAAGAAGAAAGAAGTATTGTCTGCTGGTGCAGGCAATGAGCGCACCAGCACTCTGACTTGAGTGTAAATGCTTTGCAATTGTTTGCTATTAAAGTTTTAAAATCAATTTGCTAATAGCTTTAAATACTTGGGTAAAACCTTATAATAGGTTGGGCAATCATTTTAGCTTTTATAACATAATGTGAATTCAGACACATGGTTATGCTAAAATCTTTCCCACTTGCATACCTCTTACACAGATTACAAAGGGAACGTGTTATAGACAATAAAATCTAGGAGGGGGGAATTGTCATCCCTTTTCTCCAATGCCATTAAGCACAGAGACAGTGACGCTGGCCATCGCTTTGTAAAGGAAAAACAACAAGTTTACGGTTCCTCATTTCCCATGGCAAACAGATTGCTTATTTTAATTTTGAAAATAAAACGATGGAGGCGATGTGGGTCTGTAAATAAGAGTGTGCATCTCAATTTTCTGCAAATGCTTAAGTGGTTTACATCTGTTTCCTCCCAGTTGTATTTCTCAAACATGAATTTCCATTTTAAAAAGAGTCATAAAATCACTACTGTTTCTCTGTGGATCTATTAGCAATAAAATAGCCTACAGAGGTTTGCACAGCCATGGAAAATGTACAGTGATAATAGGCTGTCCTGCTGTTACATGGCTTATGCAAACTTTACATTTATCACTGCAGAACCATCTATCCGCAGGGTTGGAGTACAGCAAACAACTGAATAAAAAAGACCAAAAGAAGGAAGATGATACAGGAAGCCCTATATACACATCATTAATCAGACATGATGAATTCTCAAACTTGAATATATGTTTTCTCAGAGCCAACCAGGGGAAAAAAAATGCTGATCACAATCTGAAATGTAAAACTTTACATAAAATTAATCTCCTGCAAACTGATACTGAACTAAAGGACAGAGAGACAAAGGAAAAGAGAGAGGGAGAAAACTTATTTTCGTACCTGTCTGTTAGCTTTCATTTATGGCACTCCTGCTATCCAAAGACTAGAATCTTGTGGAAAATAAAACTTGCAGGCTGATACTAGAGCCACTCAGCAATTAGAGCTACTCAAATTGTCAGGGGTGTGAAAAGGCAGGAGGTGCAGCCAGACCCAAGAGGATCTCTAAGCCATCCACCAGGATGAGACACATCACTTCCCATTAAGAGCCATGAAGCCAGCACTGTCCCAGTTTGTCATCTCCAGCTGAATAGGGATTTACAGCCAGCTTAACTTCAGCAGAAGAGGGCCCCTGGTCACCTAAGTTCAAAAAAAAGCTAGAGCTGGCAACACCAGGGTTATAGCTGGAGGTCTTCAGAGATTTTTCACAACAGGCAGAAGCTCAAGACTCTTCTAATTTTTGCACAGCCCTGGGTGAGCTGGAGGGTTTGCCAAGGCAGCCAGGAGCACATGGTATCAGCTAGCATACTGGCCACACTGTCCGTTTGCTAACTATGCCTCCTGTCAGCGGTCATCAACTGGGATGCCTGGAGAACCACTAAGCCCACTCTTCACCAATTTGGGACTTTTCAGCATCTTCCACAGGAACGGTGGGTTGCAGCTCCTACTGAAGAAGTACATATAAATTAATCTCTCACAAGAAAGTCTCACTGGGTTGATCCTTGTTTGCCTCAGTCTAATACAAATGTTTATCAGGATGAAAGCAAGTGGCTGCTCTTTACAGATGGCAGAAGGTGACAGTAATATCGTTGGATGCTTCTTAGCTAAAGGGTAATTGGAATCAGAGAAGAAAAAGGGGAAGAGAGGACAAATAAAAAGGGAAGAAATGTGGCTTCTAGAGGGGTCAGGAATACTGGTGAGAAATAAAGCCTCTCCCCATTTGGATGGATTCCTGCCATTATTCAAGCTGCTGTCTTCACGGCATGAAAATCAGAAAAGCACCCAGTCCAACCACACAACATTAATTTGCTGCCTAAACAGAGTAAAAAGGTGAATGAAGAGAAATGATTCCTCAAGAGAAACACAAGACATATATAAGCTCAGAAAGAGCAATGACTTTTTGTACATTACTTTGGAGTCAAAAGCAAATTGTCAAAAGTCTTTTTTTGAAGGTCTATGTGCTAGCTTTTGTATAAATGCATTATCTTTTTCACTCAAGGGTCTCGTGGGAAGCCTGACAGCAGCCTCTATTGCTTGTAAATGGCATACTTTAAAAACATGGGACAGATACATTGCTGGTGGAGTCATGGTTTTGTAGAAGTACCTCTGTGGATGAGTTTGGTCCTATGAGACCTTCACAGCACATTTGTGTTTTCAATTGAATGTAAGCATGGTTGGGAATTTCAGTTCTGTGAGCAGGAGCTTGGCTGTTGACTGTTCTAGTAGTGATACATAAGCCTCAGTGGTGACAAAATTCTTCCATATTTCAAGATCAGTGAAACATCCTCAGTCAAAACAACTTCATCACACTGGAAGAAGCTGCTTTTTGTTGTCCTGTCAGATGATACACTGTCATTTTTCATGTGGCTTCAGCTGTCTTGAATGTTTATTTCTTCAGCTAGCTCTTCTGTTGGGGCCAATGTACAATGTGGTAACTTCATTATTTCTGAGTGTAATTATTGCCCAATGATTTTTATAGGCAGAGTTATTGAGTGCTACAGTGTATATTCAACAGAGAGGCTGAGCACCACCTCTCTGAATCTGTACAAAACCTCTACTTTCCTCCAACACTGTGAATCAGTTACTAGACTTCAAATTTGCCACTGCTCCAGCACTATCACTAACCTTCCAGGAGCTGAAGGGAATCTTAGTCTGTTTGTCTGTACTATCCAGGGCATCTCTCATACTCACAGTCTCACAGAATGGTTTGGGTTGGAAGGGACCTTAAAGACCATCTAGTTCCAACCCCCTGCCATGAGCAGGGACACCCTCCACTAGACCAGGTTGCTCAAAGCCTCATCCAGCCTGGCCTTGGACACTTCCAGGGATGGGGCCTCCACAACTGCTCTGGACAACTTGTTCCAGTGCCTCACCACCCTCTCCAGGAAGAATTTCTTCCTGATACCTAACCTAAATCTATCCACTTGCAATTTAAACTCATTGCCCCTTGTCCTGTCATTATAAGCCCTTGGAAAAAGTCCCTCTCCATCTTCCTTGTAGGACTCTTCAGGTACTGGAAGGTTGCTCTAAGGTCTTCCCAGAGCCAGGCTGAGCAAGCCCAATTCTGTCAGCATATCCTCATAGGAGAGGTGCTCTAGCCTTCTGATCATCTTCGTGGCCCTCCTCTGGAATCATTCCAACATGTTCATGTCCTTCTTATGCTGGGGGCCCCAGAGCCGGACACAGCACTCCAGGTGGGGTCTCACCAGAGCAGAGCAGAGGGGGAGATTCACCTACCTTGACCTGCTGGTCACACTTCTTTTGATGCAGCCGAGGATACAGTTGGCTTTCTGGGTTGCCAGCACATACTGCCAGGTCATGTTGAGCTCCTCACCAACCAACACCTTCAAGTCCTTCTCCTCAGGGCTGCTCTCGATCCATTCTGCACTCAGCCTGTATTTGTGCTTGGGATTGTCCCGGCCCATGTGCAGCACCTTGCACTTGGCCTTGTGGAACTCCATGAGGTTGGCAGTGGCCCAACTCTCCAGCCTGTCCAGGTCCCTCTGGATGGCATCTCTTCCCTCCAGTGTGTCAGCCGCACCACACAGCTTGGTGTTGTCAGCAAACTTGCTGAGGGTGCACTCGATCCCACCATTCATGTCACTGGCATAGATGTTAAACAGCACCAGCCCCAGTAGTGACCCCTGAGGAACCTCGCTTGTCACTGATCTCCACCGTAATCTCAGGAAATACAAGGTATCACTTTCTTGGAGGAGCATTCCTTGATGTAAGCAAAATGACAGCTGTGTTGTGGCCCTGTAGCCATGGAGCCTGGAGAAAGGCTGGATTTCATGTCTTGTCTCTTACTTTATAGGCAGATGCCATGAAACCTGCAGAAAATTGTTTCCACATCTGCCATTTTGAAGTAGAGGGACAACTCCCTCCCTCAGTAAGCTGGGCATTTTTAGCTCTGTATGGATCACGTAGACAGAAGACTGCTGGGGGCGGGGTGGGGGGGAGGGCAGTGTGAAGCACACAGCTATGACAGTGATACAGCAGTCCTGACAGTGGTACATGCTGGAGATGACCTTCCTGTGCGTGACTGAGAGGATATTTTTGTTCTGGTAAAGAAGCTTCAACATCTGAAATTATCATATGAGGACTCTTTGTAAGATTGGCCACCAAAAAGCAGTGCCTGACATACTGAGTCAAGTAAAAAATCGTAACATGACATTAGTCAACAAAACATTAACAGTTTTACAGGATGGTGTTATTCAGTGCCTGGTGCTTTTCCATCTGTAACAAGTGGTAGTGAGCAAGCGTTTAGCCAACACTTTGGGAGCAGAGGACTGCTTTTCAGGTGAAAAAACAGGGTTATGATGTTGGGCAACAGGATTTTTACCATTGGCTGGCTTAAGTTTCCATACTTGACTCTCATTAAGACTCCCTTAACACTGGATTAGGGATGTTAGTACAATTGTTGTGGCTAAATTCCAACTCAGCTTTCAGTACTAACCTCTTTCCTGTCTAAAATCCCTCGCCCAGTTTCAGTTGGGTGAAAGCCTGCACTCATCCCATTTCAAGCCTTTCTGTGCATGGGTAGAAGATTTGTACAGCTCAGTTCAGGGGTGTCTGTAGTTCATGGATGAGTGAAACGATTCACAACACCTCACAGTTTGCAGATGCCTTGGTGGGGAAGAGACCTTCTGCAGAACGGTCCATGGTTGCCAGTCAAGAGGTAGAAAGAAGGGGAGTGATCAACTGTAGGAAACCCTGGATCATGACAACTGGCTTGATTTTCTTTGCAACTAGACTGAAAAGCTGATCTCACATTCCAAAACTAAAAAAAGGCCAAGATAAAAGATAAATATCTACAGTCTCTTAAGCAGTACAGAGTTTGGAAAGCAGAGGAGGTCTGCATGCTGTTGGAGGCTGAGACTGAGAGCTGCAGAGCTGCCCAGGTGAAGAGGAGTTCATTCAAAGGATGCCCTGCAGATTTTGGCTCGGCTGGAGCTGTGCCGCTGACTTGAGTCCCCCCAACACCCCTGACAGTCCCTGACTGGGGCAGCTCACTTCCTGGACCTAGGTGACTGGGTAAAAAGACCATCCTGAGCTGTTAACATGGCTCTGGCTGCAGGAATGCCCCATGGAGAGTCATCCTCCACCACACAGGCAAGGAGAAGCAGGTGGGTGCACATCGCACCTGGAGGACCACCACTCAGACAGGATATACAACAAGTGATCAGAGCCTGAAATCAGATAATTTCTAAATACTGTCATTTTTTGGATTGGTTTTAATTGAAACAGCTTTCAGGCTCATGGAGGGAAGGTTGGAAGCCTAAGTTATTGCTCAAATCTCCTGCTTTTTAAGACCATCTCAAAGCAAACCCTTGGGAGGCCTGCAGAAGAGAGGAAAATCCTGCTAAAGTACCTTCTTGAGAATCATTTTAAACAGTGAAAATATCTTACTGCTACTCAACATAGTTAAAAAAACAAAACCCAATGAACTCCTGCAGCTCCTACTGACAGCAGCTCTGTAACATTGTCACCGATATGAACCTTAGGACAACGCTGTCTCCACTGATGGCACTCCATAAATAATATCCCTACTCATTACTAAAACCTGAAAAAACTCCGAGGAGAAAAATGTCATGTGCCTGAGTATAACGATATTACCTATGTGAAAGCTAATGCTCCTATTTTTTTCCTCATACTGCACAGTATATTGAAAAGATTCAGTATATGCTATAAGCGAAGGTACCTATAATTTTTTTTCTCCAAGAATCTTCGCACTTTCTAGACTTACTGAATGCCATAGAGGGAAGGAACAAGTTTAAAAAACAATTAGTAGGACATGTGGTGCTCATTCTTGGCTGAAACTGCACATTCTCATCTGCCTGAAAATACTCAGCAGTCGTTCATGAAAAATGTTTTTGAACTAATGAGCTATATTTGCATTCCCCTTAGAATGGATTCAGAATTTTTCATCTACACTGCACCATGAAAAATGGATGTGTTTTTCACAGAGGTAATTTGAACATAAACCACCGCATCAATGGGAAGACAACCTTTGCAGAAACTTTTTAACTTAGCACATTCCATTTGTTTTCGCTGGGGAAGGTCAAACTTATGTGAGAGATGTAAATTTCATGCACAAACCTAGATGCTGATGAGATTTGTTTTTGTAGATAATCTGCAGCAGAGAAATTTTTCATAATGTCACCTCAAAATAAATTAAAATGTTCATCTTCATATGGCTGGTTCCATTGCATTAAAATAAATGTTGCAAGCTCATTTAATTAGTATAGTTAGGAATGTCTCTTCCCTGCTTCACTGACTCTCCAAATCACAAGTTAATTTGTCAAAATCAGACCATTGTTTTTCCTTCATTCTTCATTACTGAAAAGACAGCCCCATTTAAATAAATGTTTATGCTACAGAGAGCAGAGCAGTGAACAACCCCAAATATTTTTCTAAGCCCATGTTGGAAAAGGTTCGAGTGCAAAGAGCTAGAGCATTTTTGTGTGTGTGCATGTGTGTGTGTGCGTGTGTGTGCTGTTATTGGATATTTGACTAGCTGGAAAGGTACAAAATTGAGCAGTCTGCTGTAACTGATGATGTAGTGCACACCATCTCTCATGCCAGGGGCTACATGCACTTGGAAGCAGTTTTCTTCTCTGTTTTCAAAGACAAATTATGACAAAAGATACAATCTCTATAAATTACCCTAATCAAATCATTCTCTTCAAGAACTCTTGGTTAATCAATTAGTCAGTGTTCACAGTTCTTATGAATATCACTTCAGAGCCTCCCATAGCGTTGTTCTCTTCCAACAGCAAATATTTGGAGCATTTTATTAAAGAAAAAAGCCAACAAAAAAACCCAACAAATGAAAACAACAGCATATATAGCAAATTGTCAGAGAACTTCTGTAACCATATGGAGTCCATTAACTTAAAGCAAACCCTTTGGATTTACAGATATCACTGAGGTAGCAGTTATTTGAATTTTGTTTGCTTGACTGGCTTAGTTATTATTTAGACCAAGGTCTTTTTGGAGGGCACCTATCACGAATGGATAGAAAAGACCACTAGACCATCATCTGAACCCCTCACTAATGTGTTTTTACACTGCATGAGGCAGGTACTCCTTCTGTAGCATATGCTGCAGTGCTATTCTTTAGGCTTCTCTGAGGGCCTTTCAAGCTGCACAGGAAAAGCTCTTACATTACACTGCTTTCTTCCTTCTAACTGAGACGACTCAAACCAGTTAGAAGATTCCTGTGATTTTCCTTATCAGGAGATTTTTTGCTTTATCTTGCATTGGGTTTGGGTTTTCTTTTTTCTGTTTTCTGGGGGGGTATTTTGCTGCTTGTCTTCCCCTTTATTTCTTTGTGTGAGCTGTCTGGAAAAGGGCAAATGAGAGCACGAAAGAGCATTCTCCCCACCACGTTCCTTGGCATGGCAGTATTCCAAAATGCCATTCAAAATCTGTATCTAACATGAATTTTATGATACTGTGAGAGAAAATCAACCCTATTTTCATTTTCAAGAGCTTCAAGATAAACGTCCTTTTGTTAATAAATCATGTCATTAACAGGGAAATTTAATTGCAGTGATACTTCATGAATTCACAGTAAAAGCATGCTATATATTAATGGTTGGCATATTGACTTCCAGACATAGGAACTCTTGTGAACTGTGGAAAATCGACATGTGCAGCTGTTAGGAAAATCCCTCCAAGATCACCAGAGTAGCTGAAGAGAGAGTTATACACTGAAAGGATTTTCTCAAAGCAAGCCAGGACCCGGATATATCTTTTAAGGGACATTAGTGATGCCATTTTCTGACATGACCTCTACTTCGCCTTCCTATTTGCATTTCTAGTGGACATAAACATCCCAGAATAGGAAGAGCAGCTGTCATTAGGCCGCTTTGGGTAGCCTAATGAAAGTTTCTTCAGGCCACAGGTCATGTCCCAAGTCTGGATTAGATGTGAGGCAGGACAACTTTACCCTATGTCTGAGAGGACTCTGTCATGCCCCATGGCTGGGGCATCTCTTTTCCTATAATGGCCTTCCCTCTTTGCAGACCGACCTGGAGACCTCACTAGAAGCAGACTGGCCTCTGTAGCCAGTCTATCACTTTAAATAAAGTGTTATTCTGGTTGTGAGGTCCCTTTCCCACTAGCTCCAAAGAAATTCCCACATGGATCAAACAATACTAAGATCCCCTATGATCTCATATGCTCTCCAAGCAAGGGACTGTGAAAGAGAAAGAAAGAATAATGCCACACTTTTGGGTAGGTTTGTGCCCATGAAAGCCCTTGACTCTTGAGGTTAGGCAGAAGGCAACCAAAAACCTATTTTAGCAATCTGTCCCACTCCTCACACACCCATACACCCATGGCATCTGGAGTAAGTACCTTACGTTTTCCCCCAGCCACATGGAGAGCAGAGACACCCACTGAGGAGGATGAACCATCAACAGGAGGTGCTGATGTGCCTTGGGATCCTCCTGCTCCACCACTAGTTGCACAAGGAGAAGCTGCTGAGGAGTGTCCAGGTGGGGCTTCCACAGCTCTCTGGAGAAGAGAGTTACGGGACGACCTGAAATTCCCTTCTCCTTTTTCTTGGCCATCTGATACATGGCTCCTGTACCAGTTCAGCAGCAGCATATGAGTCCAGGAAAATGAACTGTAAAAGAAAACACCGGCAGGTTTATTATTCTTCTGTAGATTATTTTGTATAGGAAATGTTTTGAAATGTACCAACAAAACTTGGATTCACAGAGCCTGGTTCTCCTCAGCAAGTCAGCTACAGTCAACTGTTGGAATCCGTAGGCTTTGGCTTGTATAAAAAGCTTCAGTCAAAGAAGACATACAAATCTGTACATTCAAACAGCTATTACACAGCTTGAGCATTGCCAGCTCATAGTATTTCTGATTTTTTTTTTAAGACTCTGATGTTGAAATCAAGAAATAACACAAGAATCATCTTAAATAATTTTAAAAAACCCAAGCCTCCACAATAAAACTCCCCAGAAATAAACCTGTTGGCTGCAAAAGAAAATATGAACTGAGCTCATCCTAAAAACTAAGAAACCAAAAGACAAAGTTAAACCATTTTTAGCACTCGTGCCTCTGTGAGGCCTGTTTTTTTCAGTACTGTGGTTACCTGATGGTTTGCTCTGAAATACACAGACTGAAGGGGTTGCAGTGCAAAGCCACACACGAAAAGATCTGTTGTACGCATTCTACCTCAGCTTTGAATTCACACCCTGGGCTCAAAGCCGGCTTTGAATTCCTCTCAGAGCTCATGAACAGGAAAACCTTTTGCTCCAGCCAGCTGCTATCCTCCCATTAAGAGGCGGCAGTCATCTTCACAGCTGGGTATGCTAGGAGCTACCTGAAGCATCTGAGATTTGGGCCATGGCAGTGATGCTGCCTTGCCTCTCTGCCACAAGAATCATGGCTGGAAGACGGGGCAGGCAAATTCCACCCACAGACCAGATCTGTGAGGCCAGAACTGAGCTGGTTTAGAGTAAGTAAAATAAAAGCTGGCTGTGATAAGACTTTTCCCAATGGAAGCTGTGCTCGTATCCAAAATATCTTGTAATTTTCCACCCACACTGAAGCTACAGATGGCATTTGTTCAACAGAAAGAGAGTGGGAAGCATCTTCAATCAGGCAAATTAATCTGCTACCCTCTCTTTCCTGGATACAGGAACAGCCTCTGTTACAACAGAGAGCTTGGTTTTGCTTCAGTGAATCAGGTTGCATCAGAAACTCTAACAAGACCTTTCTGAAGAGCAAAAAAGTTTCATGACCCTGCTTTTTTGTCAGTGCCTCCAGGACTCAGCTCTGCAAACAGATGCTGTATCACTATCCACAGACAGTGCATAAGAGACACAGTGGCCTCCTAAATGGACTCAGGCAATAAAAAATGACAGGAAGGAACTCAGAGTACGATCCCATACTGCAGGAACCTATCTTGACTTTTAAGAGCCTATATATGGCAATAGCTCTCTTCTCGCCATTATAGACGTTCTTAAAACAATCCAATAACAATTTATCAGTTTAATAAACGTTAGTCTGTAAAATCATACCCTCCTCACTGCACTGCAAGGCCCTTAGATGTAGTTGCCGATCAGAGAGCATCAAGAAGGCTTTTTTCCAGGATTTTCATGGTTTTGCTGAGGCACCAGCCATACTCCTCCTTTACATAAAGGTGCCTGTGTTACAGGGACTGATGGTAACAGTTCTAGTGAGTGAATTTCTCACTCTCTCTCTCTCTCTCTCTCCTTTTCAAGTTGCATCTGGAGATCATGGTCTGAATATTTTTGAAATAGAGAAATAGACAGCAGAATGGTGTGTAGTTCACTGGCATTCATGAAAAAAGGCCTCAAGAGAGCATTTGCAGGGCAATTTGGACAGGCAGGACTGTGAACAGGTGTGGTAAGACTGTAGGTTAGGTCATACTAATATTTATACTATGGATTTATGACATATCATTCTCTATCTGCATATGTTAAGAGATGCTGCAAAATTCTCTGAGCCCAACTCTTCGCTACTGTGCATCTGCCAAATACTGCTGCTGCCACTATATTCCTTCCTATTTACTACATGGGAGTCATCTCCTTTTGTTTGTGGGAAGCAGTGCTTGCTACCAAACACTCTGCCTCAAAGAAAGACAAGACTGTACAAAAGCATCTGAGTAAACTGCTTCACTAACAAAACCTGAGTTAAGCTGCCAGTAATAAATACGTTTATTGGGTAGACAGTAAAAAGTACTGAAGAGTTTAAAATAAATTCTGAGTTATTTAAACTTAATTTATGACCAGGAAAATAAACCCTCTCTTCTACTATTAATGTTTTTTATCTGGTCCATCAAATGTCACACCCTACTGATTTTGGATGTAAGGTCACTGGAAACAACATATCAGTGGTGTCAGCAATACAAATCAACTGAAATTCCCCTAAAAATAAAAATGTCAGGAGTAAAATAATAGGCAATAGTTATTTCATGGTATGAAAGACTTGTAATATATCAAGAGTTCACCTTTTTCTATCTTTATCATATATCACTTTGAACATTAAGTATACCTCCATTTCATATATTTTAAATATAGATAATGTATCTAACTAAAACAATAATCTCAGAGAAAAATGCACTGAAATGATTGTTCAGGTTTGCATTCACTTTTTGAAACGTGTCCTAATTTATATCAAGTGATGAAGCAATAGCCCTGTCTATAAAAGGCAGCACGGTGCACCAGCGATGCTTTCTAAGAACATATTTCTGTGTTAATGGAATATGGGAATATAAAATTGATCTGGACTAATGACTTTACCCAGAAGAAAAAGAAGGGGTGGCCTTTCATTCCCTCTGACCCTACATTTGCCCCATGAAGACAAGACCCAGACTAAACCAAGCATTGCAGGAAGCAGTAACAAATGCCACTAGGAAGGCAACAAACAGCACATATTTGTGAAAATACCTCCTTTGAAGTTTCTGCGTAGATGAACACATCTGTGTCTGTTAAATTGTCTTTAGTACAAATGGGGATTTCCTCAGGCCATTTGTGACTGTTATTAAATGGCTACCAGAAAACAGGTTACTAATTTGGCTTGCATCATCATGCTGAATTATAACTAAACACGCTGAATGTCACACCGCGCCGCATGCGGCACTCAGAGAGAAACAGGTGGCTATAAACCCATGTAGTACAGCCATAGCGACATGAATCTGTACACCCAGCTCAGACATGGTCGAGTTGGTGATTAAGTCACAGCCTATGAGCATTTGGACCTTTCGTGTTTATGTATAATGAGGAAAAGGATGGGGACAGACTGGCTCAGTGCTGTCACATCTTTTACCTCTAACAAATCTGGTCCCACATCCATGGAGCTTCCAGGCCTGGAAACATCTTGGAGTACCTGACCACTCTTTTACTGTTCAAGGCCTTGATCCAGCCCCCCACATGAGAGCAGGACCCAGGAGCCTGGGTTCCTGTCCCCAGTACCATGTCTTTGGATGCTCATCAGTGCTGCCCAATGAGCAAAGTTCTCCAGAGCAGGGCTATAGTTTGCCTTGTCCAGCTTTTCCTTGGGTTTTGTGAATCCTGTGACTCTGCCTCTTTCTTCCCCCTTGCTACACCTTCTGTCTGATCTCTGTGTGCCACTGCCATTTCCCCTTGTCTTCAGAAAGGAGAAGGAAGTGCCTGCACTGCCACAGCATAGCTGCAGAGGTTTGGCTCACCTCTGTGTCTGGTCTGGAAAAGATGGGATGCAGTCCTACCACCGGCTGCCCTGTGCTCACACAGAGGTAGTGCACAGCTATGGCTTTTACATAACTCACTATCAGCCACAATTCATAGCTGTTTTCCTCACACCACTCTTTGTATGTTTGAGTGGTGTTTGTATGGGGCGTAGGGTGTGAGTAATCCCTGTTGCTGAGGCGACAGTCAGGATGGCAAAGAAAGGGGACAAGGAAAAGTTGTTCTCACAAGGCACGATGAGATTAAATCCTTTTGGGATGGGATGAATATGTCAGAAGCTAGGCCAGAAACACCCTCAGAAGCTTCCATCTTAAAATAGGAAAGAAAATTCAGAGGCCTATGGGAAGGGAAGGTACCCAGGCAACAGTTAAGGGGGGCGTAAAACCACTTTGTAATTAGTATGAATATTTCTTGCAAAGACAAGCTATGACAATGTTTAGAAAACACTTTGGATGATAGATTCTACCAGTATCTCTGTCAAAAAGTTTATCTTTAGGGTCCTTTCCTAGAGAAGGCAGCACATTCACCCATCAAGTCCTTCCACATTTGGGTCACGTTCAAGTTGTGCGTGCCCAATGCTATACAGCGCACAACATGCAGATGTGTTGGTGGTGGAATATGAGGTGATGACTCAGACAAGTGAAACTTGGCAGCTTAAAGATAGACCATACCAGCCAGCTCCCGAATACGCGGTTCTAGCAGGGCTGATACATTACCGCATCATGCGGAGCACAAGCTGAAAGGTCTCTCATCTGGAAATGTTGGGAAAGGAGGATGCAGTCTAAAAAGTAGGAGAGATGTCAGCAGGTAGAGGTGACAGATCATTTCTCTTGTAGCTGAAGCCTATCAAACAGATCCTTTCATACTCTCATTAGGGAGTTTGGAAGCATTTCAGTGACAAGAGAACTGCTTTTCCCTCTATGTTTTGTGATAACTATTGCCACAGATATGGGATTCCTGGACAGTGGTTTTCCTATTCCTTCCAGCACTTTTTCTTTGTATTGATTTTGTACATTTTTCCGTCAAGAGAACTTGGGTTTCATGGCAGTGACATATTCTAGTTTTGAACAGTAAGGCATATTCCCCAAAACAGAGATCCCAGAAACACTTTTAATTTTTTATCATTTATGCCATGCAAGAATCAAGATACTGACTTCGATGAACTGTGCATATCATCCTTTTAATTCCCTGTAGTGCTGCCAAAATATTGTCCTCGGCACAGAAAAAGTGAAATGTATTTGATGACCACAGTTTCATTATGTCATGAACTCTCTGCTGTTCCTTGTTATAATGGTCTTCTCCATTTCTGACTTGGATTCTGATTCTCTCCCACATTAACCTGCTGTGATCTCATCAGAAAGGCTGATCCATGAAGCTGAGGTTATATTTAACCTAATAACTGATCTGACAAGTTTTTAAATGTCTTTTAATATTTTCTCTCTGGTTGTGTTTTCATCCCCACTGTGCTAATAACACTTGAGTAGCAGCAGCCATGGAGGTAGGCAAGAAACCTGTATTTTCCTTCCCTGCGGTATGCAAACATATCTAAACTCCAGAGGAACCTGTGAGACAGTCTTGTTTACTCTGCTTGGCCTGGAAGCATACCCCTTCTCTGTACTTTCAGCTGTAACACACTTTAAAATCTATTTATGGCATAAAACACAAGGTTACCCGTGCTAGGAGAAGAAATCCTTTCTTTATCTGCAGTAGGTTCAAGAGCACTACAGATAGACAAGGTCCATGGTGCTTCACAAACACATGTCAGCCTTGACCCGCAGGAACCAATCACGGGCTTATTGTGTTGTTTGTATGATACAAACCCGGTGCCTCTTGCCTGTACAAAGTAAACTGAGATGACTAAACTGACTTCACTTGATAATTCTCTCAGCAATCTGATCAAAATGATTAATGGTCATTCTGGTCAATGCTGGATTTAATTCAAGGTCACAGGAAAAAAAAGATAAAAGGTCACTTTGCTGACCAACCTCTATTTATCTATGGATTTTTGTTATTAAAGGAATTAATCTGATAGTGTTTCCATACACAACACATTAATTATTTATACATTTGATACAAAATTACTTCATACAAAGATTAAGATTGAGTCTTAAATTGCTGGCATGGGGCACAGAGATTTACTCTTATGATGAACCTTGTCTAGATGGACACAGCTGAATCCCAGTTTAAAAATGCAAGTTTAAATGTGTATTGAGCCTGGTATTACACACAGCCAGACTGACTTACACCAAATGTTACATGTACTGGGTAAACCAAAGTCCAAAAATAAATCTTGCCTTGAGAAAACTCTTAGCTTTTGTGACACATTTATCAGAGCGTCTGTTTTCAGGAAGGCTTAGCCCACCGTCCTTCATTTTGAGATGTGAAGTGACAGATATTTAAAACAAATAATGATACAGCAATTTTATTCAGTGTCCAGAAGTTTGAGGGGTACATTCTCAGACTTAAGGCAGTGTATTTCAGTCAGAAGTAATTTCTAATGTTGTTTCATCCTATTACTTGTAAATTCAATATAATTAGAGGCATATTCAGTTCATTACCAGTTTGAACTCTTGCCCAGTTTTTTTCAGTCTGTTGCTTTTTCAAAACACTTTATTAAAAACTTGTTTTGCTGTCATGTGCTTTAAAGGGAAATAATATCTCGCAACTAATCATTTATTAAGATAATGCAACCGCACAATGCAGAAAAAACAACAACGTAACCTCCCTAGAAACAGATGGAGAGGGAGAAATAAACCTTTGCTTGGTTGCACATGAATATTTTGAACTTACACTTTGAAATATGTATTAGCAGCATTTTCATCCCAGGAGTGATAAATACAACATTAGACTGAGAAACAATTATTTCCCTTGCTTTTGGGCATACAGTACATTATTACCTAGGCTCACTTATTGTTTCAAATAATGCCTTCTGAATTTTCATGTGTTTTTCACTTTTCATAAATGCCTATAATGAGAGACAGGAAACCTGAGCTAAACGTGAAAACTATTTCACTGCACTACTGCTATTTTGTTCTTTTCTTTCTGCTGCCTCATTAGGCCAATTGTCAAAAATCACACAGCAGAGAGCAAAGGTTTCCATTTTTAGTGATGGATGATGGGCAAGAGCGATCTTTTAAAACGACAGGCAGTGCCTGCCCAATACAACATGCTTCAATGTTGAGGGGAGGTTTTACACAGACTAGTGATAAAAGAAACATTTGTATATTAGTCACAGGATCCCACAATGCTTACATTAGGAACCCTGCATGCCAAACTCACAGTCATCACTAAATATTTAGGTAAACATTTTATCTGGCCTCAGGCAAGTGTTAGCAATGGTCTTGTTTCATTTCTCCTCTTTGCATACAGCATTGCTACTGTGGGTATGAAAACTGGGTCTCCACACACTCTTCAAAGCTTTACCAAGAAGTTCAAAATCTGCATCTCCTGTGTCACAGGTCCATCGTTTCAGCAGCACACCTTATCTAAAGGTGTGTTTGCATGGCCCTGGTTTAACAAGACAGTTAGAGTGAGTTAGAGGCTGGGACAGCAGTGAAGGGGCTGTGCTCACTGCCCAGCCCAGCGATGCCCAAAGGGCGTTATTCTTGCTTAAAGGTAAGTGGAGATTGCCAGTAATTCCCCAATGTTACATCCCAACTCATGTTTACAACTCCTAAGGGATGAGTTTGAAATGCAAAGAGAGCTCTGCAAAGGGTTTGGGCAAGTAAGGGTAGAATGATCCGCAAAAGTGATAGTTGGACATGGGATGCAAGTTTTGCATAGAAACAGGACCTTTCCTACTAAATCCTGTTGGACTGGTGCAAGCATCACCACAGCTTTCCAACTGGATACCCAAGGAGAGAAAAACCTCTCAGAACTGCTCTGTAGTATAGGTATACACTCTTAATAGCACAGCAGCACCTAAGAAAACTGGTCCTTGGACCCCTCTTGCAGGCCCCCAGGTTTCTCTCAGCAGTGTCTAGCAGGGACCCATCCCTGCTCACTGTCCGGGGCAGTTTGTGAGCTGTTACTGCAGGTTGGCAAGAGAAAAAACAAGTCTTCCAGTTAGCAGCATTAGGGGGGAAAGTTTCTGAAGTGCCGACTCTGAAACTGACAGTCTCCCAGGCAATTTTTAACAGTACTAAATGACTTCACAGTCATTAATTATTCATGTTCTTCTTCTTAGAGAAAGCATCCCTCAAGAACTAATATTGACCTATCTGTACATGTATGTGAGTTTTTGTCCTTTTTGTTTTTCATGTGCTTTGCCCTTGCTGCATTTCCTTCACTATCCTCCCTCTTCCATTCTTCCCTTTTGTTTTATTGTTGGTTTTGCTTTAATTTTTTCCCTTGCAATTTTTATTCTTATTTTAGCTTGTCTTCTACTCCTGGCTTCATTTCTATCCCTGCTTGTCATTAAAATGTCCAGCAATTGAACAGTTAATGTTGACAGACAGGCATACATAACCATTTCATGTCAAGTTAATACCCTGCTATTTCTGAAAAGTCTGAGGGAAACTGAACCCCTAAGGTCTAAGAATTAGGGCTACTTGCAGATTCAAGAAAAAAATATTAAATTGGTTGCACTTCTTTCAAAGTACGCTGCAGCCATAAGGGCTAGAAATGTAATGTTTTACTTGTTAAAAAATACCCAACATAATCCTTAAAGTAAGCGTATGTTGTTCAGGGCAGATATATTTATAGCCCGGGCTGAACCCAGGCTGGTGCCATCCTCCTGCTGAGATAGGAATGGCAAGTTTCTGTAACAAAGGGATGAAAACAAGGCCTGAAGTGACCCAAAGTTTGCCAATACACAGGGCATTGCCATAAGAGGGGATATTGTTGTCTCTGTGTACCTGAGATCTGGGCGGCATGTAACAGGGGTGTGAACTCGAGGATGCATGGCCTCGTCCTGCTCTGATCATACAGTTTGGTCAAACAGTAACATACAGAGGCCTCACACTTCTGTAGCAGCACTAAGGCTGCACGGTTTTCATCTGTCTTTACCTGCCCAAAGCTCACGGATTTTGGCTACAGTTTTTGCTCTTTAATCTTCTATAGACATGTAAATATCCCAGCAGATATTCATATGACTTTCAGTCTGCAATAGGGATCTCAAGCAAGTTCTTAGTGGTCCCTAGCTCTGTTGTGTTTTTTCTGGCAGGTGAACTAGGTGTTTGCAACACCTAGATGTCCATAAATCCAGATTATTTCCAGATTATTGACCAGATATTTCACCTGGCCTCTGCAATTTCTGAAAATACTTCTCACGCAGCATTGAAACGTAGTGACCCGGAGGTGGGAATTTGGAGATCCTGTTGCCATCAGTATGTCGCTCCCACCCAGGGAGAACCACATTCTGCAGGTCAATCAATCCAGCACTTTACACAGACACAGACATGTCTCTGAGAGGGCTAAAGGGGTTGACAGGAGAGTGCTAAAGGCATTTCTGCAAGAGTAGTTACTACTTGGATCTTTTGGAAACCACAACGTACAGATAAATCAATCACAGACTAACCACTGCTGGCAGCAGATACATTCACACCTCATGAATGGAAGTGAATTGTCTTCTTGTTTGGTAATTCAGTTGTTTAGTCCCAAGATCAGTTTGCCAGTTTGAATCAGAACAGATTTCTGTAACTCAGCACTGCACGTCACAGCTTGAGTGAAACAAATGCTCCAGCCTTCTTTGAACTTCTGAGTATTTTGACCTTCAGAACTTGTACCATGAATTTTTCAATTAACTAGCTCATAATTAAATCAACTGATTAAATAAAGAAGTTTTAGTTGATAAAGTACCGTTATGCATTCAGATGGCACAGGAGTTTTAATGATATGTAGATTGTCCCTAAGAACAGCTCAGAAAAGGACTCCATCCTCCTACACAGCTTCACAGGTCCCTCCCTGACCCGCAGCCCCCTCACTGCCCAGGCAGCCCATCCAAATGAGGCACGGTGACCCTGGAGACAACAATTCAAGCCACTTTGTCTCTGCCCTTGGCTCCATGGGTGCTGACAGGCTGCACTGCTGTTTTCTGCCTCCAGTTTTCTCTCCAAAATAAAGCTGTGATGCCACCACTGCTATGGGGTGCTCTGAGAAGATCATAATCTAACTCATCCTTGAGACTCAGCCCCACAGCACAAAGGTAAGCAGTGGCTCTGGAGTTAGGAAAGGAAGGATTGTCACCAGGTATTTTTCTGTGAAGAGCACATGTGAGAAAAGCTGCAGAAAAAAGGAAAAAATGGGCAGGTTTTTTGACTGAAATCTGTCTGAAGCATGCTTGAAGTTGAGAATGGATCATAGAATCACAGAGTCACAGGATCATTTAGGTTGGAAAAGATCATCGGGTCCAACCATAAACCTAACACTGTCAAGTCCACCACCAAACCATGTCCCAAAGCACCACATCTACAAGTCTTTTAAACACCCCCAGGGATGGTGACTCCACCACTTCCCTGGGCAGCCCGTTCCAATGCCTGACCACTCTGTCAGTGAAAAAATTTTTCCTAATATCCAATTTAAACTTCCCCTGGCACAATACGAGGCCATTTCCTATGGCTTGTCACTTGGGAGAAGAGACCACCACCCATCTCTCTGCAACCTCCTTTCAGGGAGCTGTAGAGAGTGATCAGGTCTCCCCTGAGCCTCCTCTTCTCCAGGCTGAACACCCCCAGCTCCCTCAGCCGCTCCTCACAGGACTTGTGCTCCAGACCCTTCCCCAGCTCTGTTCCCTTCTCTGGACACACTCCAGCCCCTCAGTGTCTTTCTTGCAGTGAGGGGCTCAAAACTGAACACAGGATTCAAGGTGCAGCCTCACCAGTGCCCACTACAGGGAGACAATCACCTCCCTAGTCCTGCTGGCCACACTGTTCCTGATGCAGGCCAGGATGCCATTGGCCACCTTGGCCACCTGGGCACACTGCCAGTTCATATTCAGCCAGTTGTGACCAACACCCCCAGGTCCTTTTCTGCCAGGCAGCTTTACAGCCACCCATCCCCAAGCCCATAGTGTTGCAGGTGTTTGTTGTGACCCAAGTGTAGGACCAACTCTTAGCTGCCCTCCTGCTGTTTGCTTTGGCTTTTGAGCAAGAGATGCTGGTTTCTGCGTAAGTAGACAGCTTGCCTAAAATATTACAGTTCCCATTAATTTCTCCCTTTAATGGCAGCAACCTCCAGAGTTCTCAGTCTTTGTTCACCACTGGGCCCAGGCACCGAGGGACATCAGGTGAGAGTTGACCATGTGACTATTGCAGTTATCTCAAGCCCAGGCCACCCTTCTCCTTGCTTGAGCAAAAAGCACTTCCCATTGTATATGAACTTTGCCTGGCTTTGGATCATTACCAGACTGCACCAGGGAAAGCTACTTGACTTAGAGGTGTCATTTGGCGTATCCTTTCCTACCCCTTGAAGGTGAGCACCGTTACAAAACACCACAACAAAAAATGTGTTTCTCAAAGGGTAGAAACAAAGCACTCAGGATTTTTCTATAAGCTCTTCAGGCCAGTTCCCCAGCGCAAATCTTTCTTCCAAATGTAGGACTCAGTATGCCACATGAAGCCATACCTACTGCTCAGAGTCTAAATTTAGACTCTCTTCAGAACTGTAACCATACCAGAGGAAAAACATTTAACAATGGTCTTTATTTAATTTGACATATCACTCTTCAAATACTTCCCTTGCAAAATCCTTTTGTGTTCTTTTAAGTAGGACAGTTTCTTTCCTTTGTGTAGTCCAAGTGTGCCGTAAAGTGGGAGCTACCCATTTGAAAACACACGCTTGCACAAGTGGAAAGATAAGAGAAAACAAGGCTCAAACAACCAAACTGCTTAATGTTGCAAGTAAGGAGTAAGAGGGAGGGAGGAAGAGCAAGGAGGAGAGAAAAAAATGCTAGAAAGAAAAAAATAAAGGAAAGAAAAAGTTGTGCAATATTTTGCTGGTCCTTCTCAGGCTAGAATGCATGCAATATTTACCACATTGTCAATATTTTGGCATTGTCACTTAAACAGCTTACTATTGAAACAACCTGAAAATTGGTAACGTCATGTTAATAATTATTATTATTATTCTATTCCACAAATCAGTTCCCTTGCATGCATGCCTTCTGTCAACATTTCTTCTGTGTTTTGCTTCATTTCCATGGAAGCACATGAATGGGAGCAGGATTTGCTCTTACTCCTACCCAAAGTCATAATCGCATGTTTTGGGACATGAGGCCCAACTCCTGTATGACGGACTGTGGTGATGCAGACAACGGGTAACAGAATCAGAGGGATTAAAACCAGGCTTAGAATCAAGCCGATGTGTTTAATAACAGAGAGGAACCCAAATCCATAAAATAATTCATACCCTGAAACGGCAGTAAGTGGAATGTTTTTTCAAACATTTTCAAGATGTATTACTAGATTTTTAATTCCTGAACTCTGCATATAGCACATTTGTTTGATTTAGTGTCTAAAATAAACTTTTACTACTTTTATTCCTGCTAGCACTGAAACAATTAACACAGCAAAGGGAGACTCTATGAGCCCCCCCCCCCCCCCCCCCAGCCCACTCATCAACACAGCTCTTAATTGCACTTCTGACTGACTAGTCCAGCTTTGCCCTTAGCTTCACATCTGCAGCCCCACTGGTAGCTGTCTCCTGCTGGTTGGAGAGGGGATGCAGTTTTGGTCTGTGTTAGGAGGAAGAGAATGCAAGGTGAATTTTCCAAAACTCAAGCAGCTGGGCATTGTGATATTGTGATGTAGGTGGATCTCAGAAGGGTAAACAAGTGGTGGAGGCAAAAGCTGTCAGACTCTAAGTAACTTCTGAACAAGATACTCAGTGGGCAGATCATTAGATGACGATGCATGTGGAAGATGTGAGCATGGAAGAAGAAACAGAGAAAAATATCAGCTAGTAGCGAAGGAAAAAGATGCACAGGTTTGTTTCATTGGATAAAAAAAGGAGTATGAGAGGACAAGAAAGGATTCAGCCCCAACTGACGAGAGAAAGGGGCAGCAGTCAAAGAAAGAACAAGAATGATCCACACAGGATGTTGCATGAAAAAGGAAAAGCCAGAGGACTCTGTAGACATTTTTGCTCACATTAAGAAGAGGACAGTCTTTGTGACCAGCGATTTTTATTAAGAGTCATTAGGAAGATTGTTGTCAAAGTCAGATTTAGATAAGAGAATGGGGACTGGCATCTAGGAACAAGGATGAGCTGTAGGGCTGGAAAAGATCCTGATTTGAAAGAAAGAAAATCCACAGGCTGTCCTTCATGGTGGGTCAGATGACACTGCCATAGTCACTTTAGAGGTGATCAAGGATGGCTGCCAAGTGAAAATGCAGAAATTAATGAAGTTACAGGTGCCTTTCAGCAGCAAAGAGGAAAGGCATGACTCAAGAGGTAGGATAAGCTGATGGCTCCTGGCCCACTGCTACGAACAAGGTTCAGGGATGCATGACCCCCAAAAAGGTGTTCGCAGGATGAGAACTGCTCTTGTGAACAGACACCATGTGGATAACTCTTAGGATTGCAGTCTCATGACTGGTAAGAGCCTTAAACTAGAAACAGAGAGGAGAGAGTTGGGAGACTCAATCTCCATGCCTGTTTCTAACTCAAGGAAAAAAGGAAAATCAGATAAATGAGATTATTGCATTGGGTAATAGGACACAGAAGGGGAGAGGAATAGGCAGCAAGAGAATATGGGAATAATATTGAAGTGAGGAATAAATGTTTGTGTGATACACTTAATGAAATTTGCTATTTAAAACTGGATTAAAACAGAGAAAATCAAGAGAAATGCTGTGCATTAAGACCAAATACATATAGGAAGTAGATTCTCTGGTGCAGAACAAAAGAAAAAGATATTACAAGAACAATAGAAACACATTGGAAATAGCAATCTTGCTTCAAACACAGGCATCGAAAGATATGCATTATTTAAAAAAGAAGAACAGGTACAAGGCGGTGAGGTAGCAATTCTCATTAACTGATGAAGCAGACTGAAAAGAAATAAGAATTGATTGCTTCAGTAAAACCCAGAAACATGTTAAGTCAAAAATGACTTTTGGAAAGCCTGAAAAAGAGGTTCTATGGGAATTAAAACAGAGTCTGCCACTCACTTTGATGGCTGGATTTTGTTATGGTTGGAAATCACCATCTTATTAGGAGAAACTACGGAAACACATCATTAGAAGAGTTTCAAATTCACCATGCAGTAAGCAGTGCGTCCAAATACAGACAGACAAAACATCTTTGCAGGAAAGGGACAAATTTCTATAGCAAGTAGTCCCAGGCTGAAGAGCAACATCACATTGGATACAGTTTTGGTAAGTACCAAAGAACTGCAAGGTAGCCGCTTGTAGCATAAAAGTTTGGCCTAAGTGACCATGAGCTGATACAATTTTAAATAAGCAGAAGGACAAATCAGTCCTAGACCCATGATCTGTGAGTTTGAACTTGAAATGCCCCTCAAGCCAGAAAGTAAAATCTTAAGACCTGTAGGCTCAGAATGTAGCAAGGACGTGGCCTCAAGTGTACAAAATTCCTATGAATTTGCACCCTCATCCCACCCTCTCTACACGCAAGAGGGAAAAACCATTGTAGACTAGGACAAACATCCCTTACAAAAAGGGATGGGAAAAGAGCTGACACAGATGAAAAGAGCGAGCTGATCAGCAAAGGAAAACTCATTGGAGGTCAAGAAGTGCAAGACTGAACTACAGCTGGGTAAGACTTGGGCTGTAGGAGATCCTGGCAAAGAAACACACAGCAAGTGTGCCTCAAAGTAAGGGAATATTTGGACAAACAAATACATATACTGCTGCTGGGGCATTTTTCACTGCCCCTCTGTTCCAGCTATCCCAGTGTAACTCAATTTTTACCAAGATCTGCTCAGCAAAAAGCAGAATATCCACTTTCAAGTCAGACCAGATCTGGTTTATACTGGAAAGATCTGTGCAGTCTATGAGCCTGCCCTGTCCCATGTCACTGCAAACTAGTTAAGCAAATCTGTCTTACTTTGCATGGCACTGGATGTGAGGAAACGTGGACAGCTTAGTTCCATGTCTGGGCATTTATTTCTTCAGATCTACCAGTAGCACCATAAAACATCTCACCATACCAAACTACTTTTGACTACGGGAACTGCATAAGGGGAGCAAGCACCATGTTTGAGCTTTAATTTATATTTCACAGTGGCTGTTAGATGGCCATTTGGAGACAGCAGAGTTGGCAGACACTGGTGAGGAGGAAAACACAGGTGAGGAAAAGGTGAAGAACTCCATATCTTGATTAGCCCAGTGTAAAAGGGAACCTGATGCTTAGGAAAAGTAAGAGCTTGAAGTTGGCCTTTGCAGAGCAAATACCATGCAAATAGGAATGAACAGAACAAGCTTACCGCAACACAATCCCAGTGCTGGGCTGTGAGTGGAATGACACACACTAAGAGTAAGCATTAGCCCCTCTAGTGTTCTGGGAGCAGGGGTGGTGTTCATAATACATTGGTATAGTGACCAGTGCAAGGGGACATTTAGCTTTGACTCAGGGTTCTGGATGCAACTGTAATAACTACAAAAATAAAAAGAGCACAGTCTTGGGCCTCAACTTATTATTTATGCTGAGCACACCAATGTGTAACAGTGGGTACCTGTATCAGTGTGCAGGCAGGATGCATTCAGGCTTTCTCCTGCCAGGTGGCTGAGACCTGGCATATCACGCCATGAACTTCTGTAGTTACAGGCAAAGCCTTCTGAGCGTGGTGACTGGACTATGGTGAGGGCTGCCTCCATCAGGTGCTCCTGGGAACACTGAATCCATGGCCAAGTGCAAGAATCAAAATCAGATGCCTGGCTGCATCCAGGGTAAATTCAATCTAACCACAGCTCCTGTCACCATGGGGTACCTGGTCTGGCTGGGAAGCATCCCAGGTGACCTGTAAAGCCCAAGTTGATTTTTCATGATAATCCCACTGGGGGGCTGGGGTTGGTGAAGGCAGTGCAGAGCACCAGGCCCACCTAGCATGGTGGGCAGATATCCTCCAGACAGCATCCTGGGCTCAGAGTAGCCCTGCAACTTCACTGGAAAGTAAATGACGTGGGCAGCAGTGACCTGCACCATTCATGCAAGGCATGGGGGTCCTCTGCAGTCCTTTATCAGTCCTCTGACCTCCCTGCTACCTCCCAGTGCCACTGCGGTTTCCCCAGACCAGCCATTCCTCCTACCGCTGCTATGCACATGCTGGAAATGGCTGTGTCACTTCAACGCACTATGGTATGCGACAAAGATTCCCAATAACACCTCCCTAGGGAATCCAAAACTTCTTTTTTAGGGTTACAGAAGCTTTTAAAAACATTGAATCTCACACAGGGCATATGCCTCCACCTAATAATGTGTGTGGCTCTGCTCCTTCAGGCGACTTCTTCTTCGTGTATCAGGTAAATGATGAATTACCCTGTCAGTCAGAGCTCTTCCTTTCAGGGAGATAAAAAGCATGTGCCTGAATAGAAGTTACTTGGGTTTAGCTGCCACACACCTCATGGATGGATGCGACAGTTTGCTTCTGTGGCGCCCAGCCCTGGGAGCTGCCCCTTGGATTTGGCATGAGATTCTGTGAAGTGCTGCAAAACAGTGGCCAGAGCTAAAGTTTGGGTTTCTGGGCATCACCCAACTACACAAAACACTGCAAAGGCTGCAGGGTGAGGACAGCATGGAGTGTTTTCATCTCAGCCTATAGCTTTGGTCAGGGCAGGGCTCTGGGCTTTGTGCTTGGCAGATCTGCCTGGGCTGGGAGCTGGTGGACTGAGTCAGAAAAAGCTGCAGCCAAGCCAGGACAGATCTCTCTGAAAATTATAAATATATATATATATATATGAAAGTGACATGTGGATAGAAATTACTAGATGTCATGACTTAGCCCCAGTCAGCAACTAAGCACCACAGAGCCACTCACTTACCTCCTCCCTCCCCTAGTGGGATGGGGGAGAGAATTGGAGGAAAAAGATAAGAGAACTTGTGAGATAAGAACAGTTCAATAATTGAAAATAAATTAAATAAAATAACTATACCACTAATACCAATAATATTGCTACTAATAATATGTAGTGGGAGTGGTAATAATAATAATAAAATAATAATAATAATAATGTAATGAAAAGGGGAAAAAGGAAAAAAAAAAAAAACAACCCAATAAGAAAAAAAATATACAACTGGTCACCACTTGCCAACCAATGCCAAGGCAGTCCCCAAGCAGTGATTGTCCCCGTCCCTGGCAAACTCCCTCAATTTACATACCAAGCATGAGATTTGATGGCATGAACTGTCCCTTTGGCCAGTTTGGTCAGCTGTCTGGACTGTGTCTTTACAAGAAGCTGGGAGGACAGGGACAGTATGAGAAACCAAAACAGTCCTTAGTTTAATATAAACATTGCTTGGCACCAATTAAAACATCAGTATGCTGTCAACATTCTTCTCAGAACAAATCCAGAACACAGCCTCACACTAGCTACTGTGAAAAAATTAACTCTATCCCAGCCAAAACCAGCACATTAGAGAAAATTCACAGATAGGGGAGCAGCCCTGTACTACAGATGTCCTCATGGAGCACTTCTCACAACCAGATACTCACCAAAGGAGGACACTGTGGTTCTTGATGGACGTACAGTCCCAGCTCTTTATTGGACTTACCTCCATCCTCATGGCACTGCCTTGCTATCCCCATAAATGTTTTCTCCAAGAGTGATTAAAGAAACTGTTACAGAGCTCTGTACCCAGCTAAATGCACCATGGGGAGAGGATGTTTGCTGTTTGTGGGGCCTTCCTAATGAGAGACGATGCAGAAAGATTTTAACCTTATCCTCACGGTATGATAGCCGTGAGGGTAGTGAGCATTGTACAACCAGGTTGGTCCACTGCCAATGAGTCTGAAATTTACTTACAGCATGTGGGTGCCCATACCAAACAGTTTGGAGCATAAAGAAAACCGGCACAAGTCCTACTTTATTTTTTACTGTGCTGCCTAATAGATGGTGTGTCAAGTTATACATTTCTTGCTGTGACAAATTATTCTTCTTCTCCTGACAGGACCTCCAGCTGAGTCCGCTGTGCTCAATTAGGAGAAAATGCATATTTTAATCCGCCCCATGGTGTAGTAACATTTCACTCTGTGGCCTTGGCAAAGGCGCCATTTAACTATTTCTGCAGTGGTTTCACATGCAGCACAGTATTTTAATGTCAGCAGCATTTCCGTCTGTTCCAGTTTCCCTGGCAGTACTCCCCTAGGCATTGGGACGTGGACAATTAAAGCCCACTTTATCATTTTGGAACCAAAATGATACAGTTCATCGTTACGCAGCAGCTGCTCTTACCGCCACAACCATCTTCGCTTCTCCAGGCCACTGCAGCCTCCTGCAAGCTGCTGGGACCAGTCTCCACTGGTGGACTGGCAAAAGGTGCTTGTATAGCCTTCCTAAAATGATGCATCAGGTCTCTTCCCTCCTCCATAGTCATGACCACCTCCAGATCTCTTCCCATCTACGGCAATGAACAGAGATCATCTCAAAACCACACAGCCTACATTATATGGAAAAAGGCTACCTCTTTACAATAAATCATCAGGACTTCTGTGAAATGTCTTCTAATGCTGTAGCAGCACTTGGAAAACTACCCAGGCATGACTCAGCAGTCACAGAGAGCTGATGAGATGGGAACCCACATGACATTACTTTTATGGTGCAATATGGCTCTCTTCACTGTTTGCAGGGAAAACAAACAATTAAGGGTTATTTGTGGGGAAAAAACAGTCTAGGGAGAGGAATAAACTGCACTAAAAAAAAGGAAAAGTGGACGATTCTTTACAGAAAATCAAGATTTCTGTGGAAATATTCAGTCATGATGGTACATTCAGGATGGGGTCTGCCCAGAGGGATGGCACTGCTCTTTTTGACTGCCTACAGCCTATTTTTGGCCCACTGAGTCTCAGAAGTACTTCTAGAGAAAGCTTTAATTTCGAGTCCAAGTTTTTAGTGTTTTAGCTTTGTCAGAGGATCTTTTCATATGCTGTTTTGCTTACCTGTAGTCAGAGGTTTAATCATTTAAAAACCTCGTTTGCCAAAAACAAACTCATGGTACCTGACGTATTCAGTAGCCTGAAAATCCCATTAATTATTTGAAACCATGGTTAGCTGAATTAATCCAGTATCTCTACTCAACTTGGATAACAAAGGTTTGACTGCATTTCTTCTTCTTTTATGTGAAGTGTGCTCTCTGGTACTACTTACCCTATTAAAAATATATCTTGCCTTTTAATCAGCACAAGCAAAACAAAGATAAGCCTGCTGAAAAGGGCTTTGAAAGCAGTTAAAGTAGCAGAGGAATTATGTGCAAGTCTGTAGAGTATATTTATGGTTATAAAACATCATATAAAAATTTAATTGGTACCCATGAAAGGCACCAGCAGCTGGATTGAGAGGGTTCTCCACGGAACAGTTCAGCAAGGCAGCAGCAGAACAAATGTTTGCCTTTTCAATACACTCAAAGCCTGTCTTGGAGCACCACTGCTGAGTGATCAAGGACTACTTAGTCCTTAACTTCCCTAACGTGGCCAGCGAGGTTGGCCAGGGAAAGGGATCAGTCAGTAGTCTGATCAAACGCCTCAAGGTAAAGGTTCAAGGCTTTGTGCTGGCAAAGGCAGCCAAGGCAAGCTTTCTTGAGACTAAGATTGCTGTATTTAAGAATTTAAGAAATTATCACCTTGCACTGCACTGCAATACGTCTGCAAGCCAACGGGGTCATCTTCTGTAGCTCTGATGGGTCTAGTATCTAGTAGGTCACCCAGTCTGTTACCCCAGCTGAGTGATCCCAGCACTCCTGAGGAAAATCCAGCGGCAATTAGAGGGCTCTGGGACATGTCAGCTCCCTGGTTAGCAATCAGTCTGGTAGTTACCTTAGATGTGAAAGCAGAGATATGTACACAGCAACGTGGGCTGTCATTAACAGCACCTCATTTCCGTGGGTGCGCACCGAGCTCACACTTCACACGGTTTCAGCGGCTCGTACGATGCCACCGGTCGTTTTGGTGTTGTGCCTCACTCATCTGATGTGGTGGGTGTGCTGCACAAACCCTGCTACTGGAGAGCCAGCTCAACCATTACCTCTTTTGAGCTAGTTGTTATTGCTTTTTATTGTAGATCTGTGCTGGATCCAAAACAGTGCCTTAGCAATGAAAAGCTCCACAGGAGATATGGGAATATCTCATTAGCAAAATTAGTTTTTTCCAAGAGTGGTTTTTGTGTAAACATAAAGCCCTTCATTTACAAAGGGAGCATTTCAGCAGCCATCTCTTCTTCCTATTTCAATGTAATTTGCCAAGAACATGTATTCTTTTCTTGTATTCATTTGGAAAGGAGCAACTCCTTCAGGACTTGGCTGATGAGGTACGTTTCAGGCAATGATAAGTACAAACCCAAATGTAATCTGGGTGGGGCTTTTTGTTTAGTTGTTTTCCTAACGTTTTGCCTCTTTATCTTACTTGCCTAGATTAATCCTAGCCCTGTCATAGCAGGGTCTTACTGGATTGTAGTATCACATGTGGCTCACCTCACAGAAAAGAGTGGAGGAGGGATGCTTCGTGGTAGTTTTTTGAAGGAGGTACAACCCCTCTCACTGCTCAGTGCAGTTGGCCCAGACCACGTGCAGTCAGTGGCACGAGTCACCCCCTCCAGCAACTTCTATTATTCTTCACACCCAGATGAGAGATAAACAATACGTAATTTAGTTTTGTTGTCTCTTTTCTTTTTTCCTTCAATTAAGGAACCAGAAACAAAGAGAAACAATGATATATGTATTAAAAAAACCTTTCAGAAAAATAACATTTAGAGTGAGACTTAAATAACTTTGACTCGTTTTCACAAGCACAAAATAAGCAGGTCTGGGAGACTGTCACCAGACCTTGAAAGAAGAATGCAGGAAGGAGACTGAATAAGGCAGGAAAAATAGGAAGTGCAGCATTTTACACCTCCACACTGTGGAAAGAGCATAGGGGGTTTAACAGAGACTGTACGTCCTGCACAATTTACAGAAATGGGCTGTAGGACAACAATCAGCTGGAACAGCCCGGGCTGTATAGCCCCAGTGCAAACTGGTCAGGCTAGAGCACCAGTAGACCAATGGCCATCTGGGTGATTGGATGTGCTGGTAGACCACAGAGGCATGGGAATCTCTCTTGTCTATCATCACAGGGAGCTGTAAGGAGATCACTGTAACTTTGTGTGGATTAGGACCTAAAGCTCACCTCTTTTCCCCAGGGGACACCTTATTGCCAAGTTTTCACCAAGTTAAACTCATGTAACTTGATCCCAGCTTCCCACCCCAGTGATATATCAAATGCAAAAGTGAGACTTGTTAGTTCCATCTTGGGGACAATGTTCTCATTCTGGAAGAGAGAAGGATGGGCAAAAACCCAGGTCCAAGCCTTGGTCTGTCAAAGGAGACAATATTCAACAGCAGGTGGCAGCTGCCAGCCTGCAACCAATGAGCACTCTATGAGCCACGTGGTCATCTAGCCATGGGAGAGAACTTCCCTCTGAGCATCACTGTCTCGGGGACAGAAGTATCCTGATAGCCAGCCTTTATGCCACCATTTCTATCATCATTGGAATACGGCTGGCAAAGCAGTTAACATTAAAAACCTGCAGACAATGAAATGAGTTATGAGGTCAAAAAGGACACATTAGTCCAACCAGTGCCAGAGCTGAAGGCAAAACCCAGCACACCTAAGTCCCAGTCCAGCGCCCTGTCAGAGCTTGTTTCTCCAAGTTTTCTTACCTACCTCTGGACACAACAGCAGCATATTTGCATGCCGCCTCCACTCCAGTGAGACTCACCTTCAGGAAAAGGATACCAGCTAATTATGAGCAAGCTCTCTGATGATCAGTTCATTTGCAATTCCTCGCAAGCACGGCTTTGGGATTGTATAATACGAGGCATAATACCGGCCACTCCAATAAGGCGAATCAGGAGAGATGTGCAAATGGAGAGATGAGCATTTGTCCTTGAGGGAGGACGTTTAGCATACCTAGAAACACAACCATTTTTAAAATTAATTAATCCCCTTAAGGAATTGTGAGTGATGGATTAGAGACCTTAACTGGGGAAGCAGTCTGTGACACGGTGTGTGTTTGAGGAGGCACTGAAAAAGGATGTGAGTTTGCAGTCTCATGTGCTTAAGCAAAACCATCAGCCTCAGAGTGGAACATATTTATTGGCTGGAGAAGGAGAGGCTCAGGGGGACCCTCGAAGCTACATGCAGGCAGAGGAGGATCTGCAGCAACTACTGCTGTCCAGCCAGCCAGCTCTGAGGGCAGCTGTGTGAGGAGGGGCAAAGCTTAACTCACCATCACCAGGGAGGAATATAACATGCAATGACATTTTTAAAACTTATTCTTGATTCTGAGAAATGTCTAGACAAGCAGGGTAGCTGACGATATGTAGATTTCTTATTTTTATGGAAAAGAACAGCAGGACATTGCTTGAGATGTGCTTCCTTACTAAATCAGCCTGGTAGTTTTTGAGTCTGAGTCATCTCTATCTTAGTATGCAATGTGTTCCTACCAACTAATGAGATTTTTTTGAGTTTCCACTGTATTAGATTTCTCTACACATCAAATATTTAATAAGAATTAGCATCCAGCCATCTTCCCTCAGCCCCTTCACAATAATATTAACTTCTACTGAGATACCAACATTTTACTATTTATAGCGCTGCTTTGAAGGGTAAGTGAAAAAGCCCGGTATATGTTTCCAAAGGATTTGCCACGGCCTTCTGCAAACACACAGTAATTAAGAAAAAGAACGACCAAGAGGAAAAGACACAGTAAACTTGAGGTGTGAAAAGAGACTTCTCATTAGTCTTTGTGTCAGTTACAGTATCTGAGGGACAATTTCATAGGGAATAGCATATTTATTTGATGTGGCACAGATATCTGGGCTCGCTGTTACGGATGGCATTTGCTCTTAATGCTTAAAGTACCTCTTTAACAAAATGGCACTCCATAAAAATTTAGTGTGTTCCTACGGTAATTAAAAAGCCCTAGTCATTTTTGCATTTATGATATAAACTATAATAGCTGTAAAATCCCGCAATTAATTTGCGCCAACATTTCATACTTGAGAAATTCTCATTACAAATTTCATTACTTATTCACTTATCTGTAATTTGTCCTATATAACCTAAAGAATATTAACAAATTTAGAGTCACTTTTGCTCTATTAAAAGCTAAATAGAAAAGCCTTTCACCTAGCAAGCCAATTGTTATAACATTCTCAAGCCTGCTCCAAAATGGTGGTGAGCTATGGTCAGGCTACACAAAAAGAGATACTCTTTGTGAAGCACAAGCCATAAACGACGTGCAAAGCCCTTTGGAAACTGTGTGATGTATCCGGAGCTTACCCACTGCACCCTCATTAGTTTAAAAGCATTACAAGGCTTGAGTGCCTTACACTGTGGCTGCGAATATGACGCACAGCTATCCAAGGGCAGGACTGGCAATAAAACAAGGGAATAGTTATCTAGCCAGCCAAGAGTGACTGAGCAAAGTCCAACAGACCAGTATTTCTGGTCCCCCTTCAGTTTTCTTCCCTGATGCTCACAGTCATAATTTGCACTCTGGGCATCTGCAGGACTTTGAGGGCTGTAAAATCTTGAGGGGTACTGACACAATGTCCCAGTTTTCCTCCAAGTAAGTGACGGCGCTACCAGAACAAGGCAAAAGAAATGACAGGCAGGACATGGCTGCACACATGAGCCAGTGGGAGAGGGAGAGGAACTTCTGTGGCTCTGTAGTTTCGCCCAGCTGCTGAATCCTGACAATGTGACAGCAGAAACACCCAACTGCTCTTGAAATTTTGACCATATCTTTCTCATGGCTTTGTCTTCTCTGTCATCTCCCCTGGGGTCAGCACTCCAACCTGACAGATGCCAGAACTCTGATCAAAGCAACTTAATTAAAGAAAATCAGCTCCAAGAAAACTGACCACCCCTTGCCCCACCCAAGTCCAGACCAGCATGTTTTCAAACACGCTTTTTATGAACTTTCACCCCCTCTGTTTATTTAAAGTCATTTTTACTAAAAAGAGGATGCTTTACTCCTTTCTGAGTTCTTGACTCTGCATTTGTAGGACAGTACCACTCACCTCACTCACTGTGGTAATGGGGTTCTCCTGCCAAGTCTTGCATATGATGGTAATAGATGATGATAGAAGCCAGCAAGGAGCAGGCAGGAAAAGTTGAAACTCTGATTGGTTCCCTGGCAAAAAAAAAAAAAAAAAAAAAAAGGATAAAGACATTTTCTTCCTCACAGTGCAATATCCAGAAGTACAAGATCACCTCCAAAAATCAGCCCACTGAACAATTTCTAATATAGTCAAAGCAACACAAGCTTTGGGCGTGCCCTGAGTATTTTCTGATATGCTAAGAAGAAGAGAGTAACGAATTCCTAAAGCACGGGTAGGCTAAACCAACAGAAAACACACTGAGATACCATTGACTTCATTTAACTGAGAACTCTCAGAAGTGTGCAAGCATAAGACTTGATTCCAATGAGGAAAATGAACTTTGCCTGCCTTTGCATCTTGACTTTGCAAACATTATGAAAGCCATTTTAATAGATTATGCAAATTAGAAATATTACGGAAAAGAAGGCCTAAAACCAAGTTACGTCACCTCCCCGCAACAGATCAAAGCCCAACACACTGTATCAGGACAGCATCACTTGGTTTCCACAAAACTATATTCACAATGAGCAGACTCAACTGTAAGTATGTATGTATGTACTATATAAAGACATATATATATTCTCCCCTTCACAACAATACATAACCTTATATTGGCATTTTACTAGCTTTTATACCACATTCTTTTAATTTTAATCTGTAATTAACTTCTACAAAATTTAACTGTGAGACAGGAAATTACTATTCTAGCATAAATAATCTTGTTTCAGAATAATCTTGACATAATAATCTTAAATAATCTGGCAGTTTTAACAAAACCAACAATCCAGTTCATATGTGAAAGGAATTGGCACACTTATTAGTTTTGTGTGCTCCATCTTTTACAGAATGTTATGGTGTAAATTGAAATTTTATATGATTTAATAAACTTATATGATAGCCAAGTACCCACATAATGGTAACAAACTCTACTCCTCTCTTAATCAGCCCTCTTGGTACATGCAGAGCTCTCTTTCATTAGCAACGCCTTCGCTTATGACAAACCAGACACTATTAAAATACCTTCAGAAAAGTACATTTACAGCACCACAATCCTTCAGATATATAGCCCTTAATTCTGGAGGGTTGTTGTTGTAAAGGGGAATATAGGATCTACCTTTCTTCCACCATGAATCAACTTTACAAACAAGTTATCCAGCAGAATTTCCATTGTGCCGCATAATAAAACAGTGGCAACAAACAAATACACACACCTACGGACATACGTGGGGGTTTGTATCACGCTGACAGACACTAAAATGGAATAACAGAAAAATTCGGGAGACAGAAAGGTTTATTTGGCCTCCAAATCTCAGGTTGGTTCTACAGAGATAACAGTTAAGATTTAAAGTTTCTTTGTCTTTGGTGCACTAGAGGCAATATATGATGCCAGCTGCCATCCTTCAAAAAGTTACTGGCCCACCTAGATGAACGGTGCTTTGTAGAAGGAGGAGTGATGCACAAGGCTTTTGGTTTGAGCCCAAAAGCCTTCTCCTTAAAACATGTGTAAACGCACTGCGTACACCGGGTGCACACACACGGCTCAGCAGCTGCCTTAAGAACAAAGACCATCAGCGCTCTGACACCGCTGTTCTGCACGTGCTGGGTGCCACCTCTTTACTGGCCAGGATTATGACACCCTTGACATCCTTTCCTGCAGAATTAAAGGGTGTCTAGCAATTAGGGTCAACCTTTACCCTGGTTATCTGCAAGAAGGAAGGATTCAGTCAGACCACCACGTTCTCTTATGAGCCGCCCTCAAGCATTTGCAAACAAGTCAAGCGAATGAAAGATGTTCACTTGCTCCCTTCGCTGCACAGAATACCAGCAGAGCTATAAACAGTGACTTTCAGAGGCAAAGGAATTGTCACTGGTTTTTGTTCTCTGCTTTTAAGTTTTAAACATGACCTTCCACCTAAGGCTTTTAATATATTTTTGCACTCTGAAGTGCAGACCATTGCACCCAAATTCATGCCTGAAATACATTTTCTGTGTTTGCAATACTTTTAGAAATTATGTTTATGGAATATCCTTGGAAAAGAATGAACTCTTTATTCATAATACATAAGCTTTACATTTTTAATAACAGAATTAGACCTTCACTGGTTTCATAACTATACTATTATCCAACACACTCTGGTTTCAAATTAATTCTAAATAACTCACACAATGACTTTCTGCAGTCAGAATTGGAGAAGCAGGGACTTTGAAGTAGGCAGAGTCAGTTAAATTAAGCGCTAATTGTAGCTACCGCTAATGAAAGCACAGAACAGTTTCCCTATTCCTTTGCCTGTAGCCAGGATTTCTTCCGAGACGACAGAATGGATGAGCTGCTGATCACCTTTTGCTAAAATCTGATTTCAGAAGTGGCACAAAGGTCTCCGAATAAACTGCATTTCTCAGTATATTTTCCCTATTTTTTGCATCATGCAAACAGGTTTGTTGAAAAGCAGAATGACAATTTATATGTACACCAGCATGGAGTCCATGCTCCCTTCTTACTAAATACCGACATTGGATTAGCACTTCCCATCCTCAGTAGGATCACGTCCCACTGGGGCAGGAGATGCAAGATGTGCAAAAGCACGTGACTAGAGACCTCTGCAGATGTCACTGACAGTGCTCCAAGTGAAGGAAAGCTTCCCTTCAGGACAGCATTTAAACACACGTGGGAGCTTTCCTGAGGGAAGACTATAGTGTTTGCCAATGCCTTACACAACTAGGACCTAACGGGAGCTTTTAGGTGCTGCTGTAATATGATTATTTATTACACAGGCCATGTTAACCCATAGGGTATACACATGCTGAATTTCCAGACTGGTAAGAAACACACACGATTCTGAAACATAAAATACCTTTGGGAAAATAGTACAGTAATAAATGCCTTCGCCACTGTGCTGGATCAAACATAGAGGAGTTAAATTCACCAGACACGGGGTCTGCAAATAAAATGTTGCGTTATCCTGGAGGGGCTAAAGCTCATCCCATCCTCCCTCCCAAGCTCTCTAACGTTCTAAATTTCCATAGGGCCTTATACCGCAATACTGAACTCAACAAAGCTATGTATGTAAGTGCTTCTGCTGCAAACTCAACAATATCTCTGTGTATCAGGTGAGGAATAAACTGGAGCTGTTTGGTTTGTCCACATACTTCAGAATCAGCTACTTTCTTTACTGCAAATATGTCTGTGGCAGATTCAAATAGACAACATACGCTAAGAAAGGCAACTAGTGCTGGGCAGTTTCTCACCATGGAGAAGAAAATATTCTTCACTTCTGAGAACTGACAGGTCCTCATATGATAAACCTGTCAGAAACGGTACCTAACATTGTTGTCTGCATCGCAATCTGTTTCCCAGTAACACTGGGTCTGAGTAGCAGTAATAGAATTAATTATACTTCATTTTGCTGTCTTTAACAGTATTGACCAAATTTAAGAACAAATGAGAAGCGCTTATCAAGCTTGAAGAAAATAATCCATCAGTGGCACAATTTAAATTCTCTGCAGTTCTCTTATTAATCAAAGTAACACTTACTATCCTATCTCCACTTCCCATTAACAGTCATTAAGCACTGTTGCTGATTGAAGCAATTTCTTTAGGGATCTCAACCTCATTTTTAAGAGAACCTTCTACAGTGGAAAACAATATCATACAGGAACAGCAACTTCAAGAGAGGAAGAAGGTTCTTCAATCATGTTCTGACCTTGACATTTCTCCGCAGCAGAAGTTCACCAAGTACACAATCAACATGCTCCAAACTTTTGCCGTCTTTCTTCCGGCAGCCCCAGTGCCCCCCTATTAACCAGGGAGGAAAGCGCCACTTCAAAAGACAGTTATAGCCAGCAGGTTAAGTGTCTTTAACAATCGTACCAGCCTGCATCAGTGCTTATTATTTATAGAGCCTTTTCATACACAGGGAACCAATAAACAAAAAAAGAAATCATGAGACAGCTCATTCTGTCACCTTACTGTCAACCCCCGGAGAAATCCAAGCCGTGATAAATCTCAAAGGTTATGGCACAGAAAAGATTTTGGAAGTTGACTTTTTTTCCCTGTTATAAACAATGTCACAGATTGATAGCTTTTGTCAGAATAAATGCAGTCCTTCCCAGAGGAAGCCTAGCACATGGATGTAACACAAAGGGGCAGGGAAAAGCCTGGGCTATAAGCACTGAGCTGCGGCAGCTCAGACCAATAGACCAATACGTGTTCGGGGCTGTGGGTGCATTGCCTGAGCTCTGTACCCTCAATCCCAGGCTTGTAGGTGGCACACGACCACCCAGAGTAACAAAAAGCACTTTATGATTCAGGGGGTTCCCGTGACTCCCTGCACTCTGAAGGATGTGGATGGGGGCTGTCTGGTTCCTTGCAAGGCCCTTGGGTTTCCTGATTTTATAAGTCTTCATCTTGTGCCATTGTCCCCTGACTCAGCATTTCCCAGAATATTCACTCTCACTGCTTTAAACAGTTTTAGGGAAAATGCTCCTCTCCCTAAATCATTAAGAACACTGGGAGGCTGGAGAAATCTGAGCTGGCAATTTTGAGAAGCAGTCAAAATCCTGACCTATAATGTGTCATAACAATGTTTACGTGCAAGGCAGATGTTCACCGCATCACAGTTCAACTCAGCAAAAGGCTCATTTCAGAGCCTGACTCCATCATCTCAGCATTTCCTCCTCTCTCTCGGAGCAGAACTTTTATCGTCTGGCCATTGTTTTTCAGGTACCCATCTGCCTCTTGGCCTTTAAACACAAATTTTTCTGGCTGGTTGTATGGCTGTGGCCACATCAAACCTACTATCAGCCTTATTTGACCCAAACCTCCAACATGCAAGAGCTGATAAGGTCGAGCATAAATGTTCACACCGTGAACTGCTTCCAAAGTTTGCCACAACTGACGGGTGTTCACTTTATCCTCTCAGGGAAGAAAAATCCATCAGTGCTACTAAATACAGAAACATCACTTCTGCTTAAGAAGTACTTGACCTGCAAATTAGTGGGTGCCAGGGAATATTCTAGGGAAGTATCACTGGATGTCTGCACGGATCTCTGCCAGCGTCAAAAAAAGCAGGTTACTGGCCTCGATGGACATTGGGTCTATCCTAGTGTGGCCATTTCATACCCACTGCCACAGTACTTCCACTGCAGGGAAACAGGAAAAAGAGATGCAGGTTTGGCTGGGTGCTCTGCCTGCGTACCACCTCCATGCATGTTTACACCTGATGAAAATACAGTATGACCTTGGAATTTGGTGGCCCAACCACGTGCTGATTTTATTCCATATAAAACCAGTAGGCTGAGTATCAGGTTGTCAAAATTCAGCTTAAAAGAAAGGAAAACACAAAACACCACTTAACTTTTATACAGCTAACTACACAGTTCCAGACTCCACAATATGAAATGCTAGGCTAGATTTTGGATCAATGTAATACCTACTCCCATTAAAGCACTTAAAAAGGAAAACGTCTTACAAAGTGTCCCATTAGGCTGACAAATTTACCACACTATGAATAGAAAACCAGAATACGGCATTGTGTTCAGGGAGCATGAATGGATTTCAGCTCTGTAGTGTTTCATCTATATGAAGAAGCTTAGATAGCCTACCACATACTTTCTCACTATTTATCAGCTCGACCTGCTACAGGCACGTGTATTAAACTAAATTAACAATCAATTGTGGAGTGAATTATGGCAACCGTGGTGGGACTGAATAGCGGCACACGGGAACATAGTACGTTTAAACTTCCATCTCTACATAAGTCACTTACCATTAATGCCAAAGGTGATTAGGAGGGAAACGCTTATCCGTGCCCTCTCACACACTGGACATCATCCCAACGAAGCCCATGGCACAGGGTAGGAAAGTTCAGCTCCGTTCTTCACTAGCTCCATGTGGGGGCAAAAAGCTGAGCTGGTAGAAAATCTAAATACAGTAAAATAATTTAAAATAAAGCAAACATAGGGAAAAAAACCAACTATAGGAAGATAGAAATGCTCATTCTGTGCACAAAATCTTACCCTCTCTTTCTCCTTCCTATTTTTAGCCCTGGTTCTGAGTCCCGTAAACCAGACAGAACGCAAAGTCACTAATTGCAGCGCAGCTATAGAAATAATTTATGCCATAGCATCCATAGCTTCCTGTCATCTTCCCAGGGCACTTGGGCTGCAGTAACTATGTATTCTAATAAGTTAACTCATCGTGTTATATAGCCTGTTAGTCAAACAAACTGTTGGGAACAATCTGTTCCCAGTCAAGCCAGAGAAGGCTGCTTGTTTATCTACAATGATATTTTTCAAAAAGTAAGCACATTTAATACCACACTCTCAGAGCTGTAGATATTTTTGTCTTATTAAAATGGACAGATATATGACAGGACAAGGAGAAAAAGGCAATTTTTATTCTTATGCTTTTAATTTTTAACGTGAACACCGTATTATGATAAGCGCTCCCAGCACATCTTACATCATAGAAAAATAAAATCTCTCTGCACAGAACCAAGAGCCATATAATGTTGAAGGTCACCTGCCTTACAACTTTACAAACAGTTCATCGCTACGGTGCGAGAGTGAGGCAAATACATGTAATTAAAACACACTAAAAACAATAATAAAAACCAATGGCTTTTGTTTACACTGGGAGTGAGCAGGAACCATATTACCTCTGCAAACTCTTTTCACTTAGCACAATTCAGGCGGAATTATTGCCATGACCTTTTAAAAATGTAAAAGCGTGAATCGATAGCCTTTCAGAGGTACGACCGCGGGAGCAGAACTGGCCACGCTGTAGTGGTGTGTATTTCTGCATCAGAAGGCAGCTGAAACCTAATTATCGTCAATCACATCGAGGTAAGTCAAGGCGGTGACGAGCACTTTCCAGGTGAGCGTAGGTGGGCACGCGCCTACGGGGATGCCTTTGTGCGCATGAGGACGTACCCGTGGCTCTTCTGACGCCTGCGAGGTGAGGCTTAAAGGTGAGTTATAGGCATTATCGCTCATTTACAATAACTAACACTGGTCTGTCAGAAACAGCAACCTGCAAAGGATGTACAGGGGGTTGGCAGGCTGCCACCCTCCCACAGACATTGCAGCCACAAACCGTGCCGGATTGTCGAGGTCATCACAACACTTACTTGGTCTCCGGCCTTTGGTATTAAAAAGTAACAGTCGGTCAATAAGGAA
>CM050653.1:48761617-48844117 GCA_027574665.1 Rhynochetos jubatus | reverse complement strand
AGCCGAAGCCACGGGGATGCTCGTGGAGTTGTGAATGCTTCACGGCATACAAATGAATTATCCTCATTCTTCTCCTGCCGGAGCGTATAGGCCAGACCTCATTAGGATTCCATATCGCGCTGCTTTTCTAATGTTAATGTTCCAGTTATATAAGAAACGTGAAAAGGGGCTAGGTTTTGGGGGGGCGGGAGGGGGAGACGATGCCACATGTACGGTCAACACGATGCTGTATTTCGGAAAGCGGAACTTCATATTTTTGAGGAAATTATCCCGGTTTCCTATCTTCTCTCTCAGTCCTAACGCAGCACTATGTCCTTTCCTCCCTCTAACAAGTGGGGTTTAACCGTGTGCCCATCCCGCACCCACAGCAACTGCGGCAACCCCTTCTATAGCCTTTTTTTATTTTTATTTTTTTGCTGAGGGGGGGAACCAAAACTCGCCGTGACTAAACGTCAGGCTGTGAAAGCTCCGAGTTGGTTTTGCTGTGAAAGGAAAGAGCGCACTTTACGTTAATAAACAACTGTCGGAGTTTTCACCATCCAGGAATAACTCAGGCATTTAGGCTGCGCTCTTTTGTCTGGAGAGCAGCAAGCAGGGTAATGAAAACAAAAACCCACCGAGACATAAAACTACGATTTATACCTTTTTATCAAGCAAAGAGAAAGTTGGTTAACGTTTGAAAAGGGAGCAGTAATGTATATTTATTGACAATTTTATTGTAATAATTAGATGTTTACACAGTCTGGACATTGTGGCTACATCACTTGCAGCATGTTTATTTGTAAAGGGCTGTTTTCAGGGCAGTGCAGTAGGCTCATTAAGAAGACAGACTGCATTAAGATTCAAAGAAATTACTACTTCCCGGGCTTTGCTTCACTGCTTTGGATTTAAAATTTAAAAAGAAAGAAAAATTAAAAGCCCAACAGCAATATCATCCAAGTAGCCAACCACCTACAAATGATGAAGTAAAATGGAGAATATTTCCTCCTGTAAAGTAAACATCATCTTTTTGGTTCCAAAATACTATGGTATTGTGTGTTTAAAACAATATAGGACATTGTGGGTGCCACTTCAAAGTGCCTCTTTGTGGCTTTTAATATATATTGCTTCAGCACTTAGATTTTTTTTTGCACTCCAGCTAAATGACTATGTGATATTTAAGCTTTTTTTTTTTTTTTTTTTTTTTCAGACAGTGCTCTTAGTTCACCTTTAGGAAGTCTTTAAGCCAGCGTTTGGTTTACACGTTTATTTGATGTGTAGGTGCCTTTTTTTCCTTCAGCCAAAGAAGAACCACTTTTTACTGTTGGTCCTCAGAAATGTTCATTATGAAGCAGGAAACTATTGCACATGTTTGATATTTTTAGGCAAATAAACAAGTTAAACTTTTATACTTAGTCTGGATAAATCTAAATTCTCTTCAGAACCCTATTTGGGGGCTTTTTCACTAATCAATCTGAAGCCATTTGCTTGATCTGAATTGAATTTCACATATGCTAAGAGAGGCTAAACACCGATTACAGATTTTTCTGGGTTTACAAACGTACGAGAAAAAGGAAAGCAGCTAAAATAGAAAGAGCTCTCAGTCGCGCAGCCTTGATAAGAAAGTCCTTCTATATCAGGTTCTGCGTAGAAGAGCACAGCCCTGCATTTAGTGCAATATCCCTTTCAAAATTTAAAAAAATCTTTAAAAATTAGGCAGTAAATAGGCTACAACCCTGCTCCCGTCCGAGTATGTTTCCTTTGCAACTAATTAATCAATATGCAGTATTTATTGCTGAAAGATTATGCGTAAAGAGGAGCACATAAAAGGAACCATGTGCTTAAACCTCCCTGACTTTCCTTTAGCTGCCATTTAGCTAGAAAGAATGCTGTTTTCCCCCAGAAGCAGACTTGTTAAATGCCATTCAGTGCGTATTATATAAATGCTGTCTACTCCCCGCCCTCACAAATAAAAACAAAGACGATAAAAGAAATGGATAAAGAGATGTCAGTTTGCAAAGAAAATACTGGGTTATATTTCCTGAAAGCTGCACAAGTCAACCTACAAACTTGAAATATTACAGATTTAGTTTTACAAGTCAATCACAGCTATATATTTGGCCTTGTAATTACTGTCAGTTTTGACAAGGAAGGCAATAATTTTTTTTTCCTGACATGGGAGTTTCAATAAAATCAGGTAGCCACATCGGAGAACACTTTCTTACACAGGGAATTAAAAGGACTTCTCACAGAGATAAAGAACACTGCCAGAATTAAATATATGTCATACATTCAATTAAAGAGCATGAAAAAAAGAAAGGACTATACTTACAGGCAGACCTGATCCCAAGCCTGTTATAAGGATGAGAATGTTTCTATTTACTTGAGTGGACTCTGGAAAAATCAGTCTGTGTTCAGAAGAGGGGAAAACAACAGACAACAGACAACACGGAAGACTATTTTCACCTTTTTCTCTGTTTCCTAAAATATTTAGACACCAAAGTGGTAACTAAAATTTAACTACCTGAGTAGTTAAAAGGCTACAATTTGAAATTGTAAGTATATTTTGCTTAAAAATATGAGTGAAATGCTTTTCACAGCAATTAGACTCAATGTAACATTGCACATACTCAAAACTGGTTTAATATCTGGCACAGGCAAACACACTTTAAGGCAAAGCAAGGTATATGAAGCTTGAAAAGCCTTTAACTTTTTTAAAATGTACTAATTGTGGGCCAAATTAATTGCTGACGGGATGAACTAATATGCTTGTTGGGAGAGCACTGGTGAACTTGGTGCCTTGCTTGAAGCCTGTGAGGTCAAAATGGAATGTGGAACAGGAGAACCCACAGAGCAGCAGCATTTTTAGTATACCAGGCAAAGGAAAACTAAGACCAGACTTGTATTTATTCTGCCAGTTCAGAGCGGTGTCAGCTCACCGCTGACGTAGAGAATTGCAGCAAACTGGCCTGGGACAGACCTTAGGAGGTCATTTAGCACATGCCCTGACCCCAAGGCAGGAATCGCCATGGTTCAGTCATTCCTAGCAGGTGAGTTCATCCCTGCAGGTTCTCCAGTCCCTCCAGAAATGGAAATCACAGAAGCTCCCCAGGCAACCCACTCCCAACGCTTCGCTGCCCTCACCACTGGAAAACCTCACCCTCAGTCTCATCTGCCTCTACCTGGGAGCAATGTAAGCCTGTTATTTCTTGGTGTCATCCGATGATTAACATGATCCCATTTAGCAAACTAGGGGTGTCAGCCTTACCGCGAACAAAAGGTCACTCAGGCATTCCTAACATGAGATGCAGCAAATGATAAAAATGACCACTTTGGAGTTTCGTCTAAAGCTATGCCCTGTGTCACCCACCCTTCGTTCGGAACGGGTGGAATTACACCCCGGGCAGACTGGAGCAGACACTGCGCAGGCTCCCGGTTAGGCAAGAGCCGTATTTCCTGCTACTTTCAGAACGTGCAACTCCATTAAGCCCTCAGGATTGGACTTAATTATGAGAGCAATAAATTTGGCCTAGAGAAAATAGAATATACTGGGAGACATGGGGACTGTCAGTGGTGCATATACAGATGTTATAATTCTGTGTCAGTATACCCATATAACAAGATAAATCCTCATTATTACACACTTCCCCCTTGGCTGAAAGGATAGAGGCACGGCCAAAGCATTCATCTGCCATTGACAGCTGTCTATAACAAAGGCTGCTGAAGACAGAAATAGCAACTGCCCCTGTACAAGTTAGATTTGGTAGGGAAGGGGACAATGAAACCGACAGGGTCAAACACAACTTTTCACTATACTTGGCATACAGCTGGAGGACTTGTAATGTTTTTGGAAGATTAAGTCCCCATTAATCCTGGCATAATCAATCAGACCTCAGCTCAGAGTCTACAGACCATCCGTGTGTGAACTGGGAGTTGGAAATGAGTCGCACATAAAATACTTCCATCTGGTTACGAGAACTACCTTACGCTGAGGAGATCTTCTCTGGGCAGGGGGAGATCAGAACCACCAAAACCATTCGGTTTGTGTTCGTAACACTCCCTGTATTTGTTAAGTGCTAGGCAGAGTGATTATCAACATCAAGCAACAATTCCCAGATAAAGTGGCTGTCCTACACCGACGTGACCAACTCAGGGCATCCTTCAAATCACAAAAATTAACTTTCCACAACAACTTGACTTTAAATTCTGTATTTCACATGAGCAAGAAGTTTTCGGAGCATTTCCGACAAAGCCAAGGGAACTGCGCGACTGAATGCTCACTGTTGTCAATAAGGAGTTAATACTGTGCCCTCAAATTAAGACTTACCTACATAACTTTCGTTAAGGGGGAGTCACATGGCTAAATCCCCTTGTTCCAGGCTGCACATGCAGAACTGACTCTATTTTCAAGCAGCAGACAGGGGGAAAGACAGAAGACGTTTGTGCCATTGACAACTGCCTACATTTCATTTTTTTTTTCTGTAACACCAGCAGAAATGAGAACACTTAGGATGAGAAGAACATTCAAGAGCCCACAGACATAGGAAGGGCAGACGCTAATAAGTATCATGATGAATGTAGTCTGAATAGCTACTGTAATTTCAGTTAATACATTTAGCAAACAGTATGTCTACTGCTACTGTTAACTAGACAAAATTATTGAAATAATTGCCTGAATTATCACAATTAATGCATAATCAAATGCTGTTTACCAGATGAAATAAATACGCTCGCAGGAGCTGGTCAGTAGTCTGTTCAGTGATCTCTATGAGTCACTGGTCAGTTTTAGACTGAATTACTACAACACATATTCCCCAAATTTCAAATGTTATGACACCTAAGCAAGGGTATTTTGCATAAAGAGCTCCTTAACAGGGGCAGCATCGACCAGAATGCGCAAAATAAAATTCCACTGAAATAGATTATCTTTACTGTCCACTCAAATGGGCACAATGAAATCCCTCCATGGGCCACGTAGGCTTCTTGGAACCATCAGCATGTCTGAGGACGAGTAAACAGAAATGTATCACATCATGGCTTCACATGCTCTTCTGTCAGATCAGGCCGTAATTCAAAACCCTGATCCACACCTGATAGTCAAGCACTGGCACAAATTGCTAGCTCATGGAATTTGTTCAGTAGCAACACTGCAGCTGAAGGGCCCAAGATAATACTGAACGTAGACCAGTAAGGATCAGTTTTCAGCATCATTCTCCACTGCTGCCCAAGTCTGACACCACTGGTACACATTCAGGTTCACACTCTCGAGCAGGCACCTCCTTAGTCTGCACCTGAAACATCAATTTGACCCAATTCTGTAAAAGCCTAATGTGTCAGGAAGATGCCTCATGGTACATGTTCTCCTCTTCATAGTTTTGTATAAGTAAATGGATGCAGGAGCACAGTGAAGACAGAGTATTTACAGAAGTGCAAGTCAAAAACGGCTTAGTGAGAGATATTACTTTGGATGATGCCTTCACATTTTGAAATTTCACTTACCTTCTGAAAATTGACAAAGACCATGAGAGAAGATGCTGGTTTCCGGAACATTGCCTTTAAAGTAGTGCTAGATATGTTAGAGGGAAGGCAGCACAGATCACAGGTTGCTAATGACCTACAGGTGACCTTGGGTGGCTATCCTAAGGGAGTTAAGTAGCTGAATAGGTAATCTCAGTCTAGAAGTGGTTAAGTACCCACATCATCTATAATGTGCCAGAAGCAGAAAAAAATGAGCGGGTAGGAACATGGTTAGCTTATAGTCCTTTCAAAGCAGTCCTCATATTTGATAATGTGCATTGCCTATTTTTTTTAAATAATGGAAATTTAGATGCAGAGATTACCCCCCTTCTTTTGTTGTGCTCTGATACCTTAAAATTAAGTCCAGGATTAGCTTGAAAATAGAGGGAAAAGACGTTGCAAATAATAAGCCTGGAGTATTCTATTGGTACAGTCAAACAAAAAGTAGTGTCACAAAAGACACACAGACTTTGATAAGAGGCACCTGACATCATGCACTAAGAGTACTATCATGATGGGAAATGTAGGACAAGAGAGGAGAGGAGTTACTAGAACAGAACTGGAAGATTTAAAGAACTGGAAATAGAATTCTTTCTTTAAGCCAGAAATAATATTTTTCTATTGCAAAGGTAGCATGGCTATTACGAGCATGCAGACATAAACACCTTTTAGAAAGGAAAAACCAGCATCAAAACATGATGGTAAGCGACTATACAATAAAACCCTCTCCTTCGCACACATACACGTGCATTCATGCCTGGCTGCTTTTAATATAAATATAGGGAAAGAATGGCAGTCCTCTCGGAAGAGAGAAGCAGAAAAGGAGGTCCACATGACTGTTTACAGATTTCGTCTTTTCCCTTCCAAACTGAAAGAAGTCTCAGAGGCTGAAGAGCGCCAATGAATAAACCGAGTTGCCCATGCCTGTCAGACTGTCTGCGCTCTGCTCTTCTCACGCTGACCCTATTAGATTTGACTATTAAAAAGCAGCATTGGGCCATGTCAGCTCTTGGGTGGGAGACTGCCAAGGCACACTTCCATGCTGCTGGCGGTTGGAAGATTGATAATGATCCTGTGTAATACTTTTTTCTCCTTTGAGCCAGGCAGTCCTGCACGAGGGTCAGTTCCGTGGTGCCGCGTACCCTGTCTTGTAGCATAAGGTGTAAAACTAAAATCCCATTTGCCTGCGGCCGTTAAAAATCCCATGGCGCTATTTACAAATATGCAAGCAATTACAGCAGAATGGAAGTGGCCAAACTGCTAATTCTATTCTGCCAGCATAAATCCTCTTACTGTAACTGGATGTGGAATTATTTTTTTTTTCATCTCACAGCATAAACTTTAAAGTCTTGCTGTAAAATGCTCATTAGCCATCAAATATCTTTATGGAGTAGCACTTGCTTTACAATAGAAGGTGAAAGGAAGTTTATTCTGTGGGTTGTGAGATACTGAGACTACTTCAGGATGAAAGCTCCGACACATCAGTTTGCTACACCAGAAAATTAATAGAGATAGATTGGGGTTTAGTGGCATTTCAAACCACCTGCCTCTTCATCTACCGGCAGCTCTTCTTCTCAGACTGCCGGCACTGTGGTACTCCATTCTCCCACACATTGCTACAAGATGACACCTTGGATTTTTAAGTTTTTCCTGTTTATTAAAATATTTGTTCCTCCTTAAGGCTGGGAAGAAGCTGACATTTCCAGTTTTAAATTTGACTCATGTTAGCATAGCTTTCAGGTGCAGAGGTCTTTCCACCACTTTGCTTTGAACCCAGCTCCCTGTGAACTTCTCTGTGTGGTAGTCTGGACTAAGGAAAATTCCAGGCAGCAAAAACAGAATTGCCTAGATCCCATTACAAAATCGCTCCTAAACAAATCCCTAAAAGGCTATGATATCACAATCCACGGCTTATCGCTGCCTCATCTGCTTCACAATTTAAAGGCAAAATATACACGTATATTCCTTGGCACAACACACTTGCATAAGAAAAGCAGCATCCCTTTGACCTGCACATCCTGCCACTATCTCAACTCCCCTTTACTTCTTCCCGTGGCATGGAGACATGGTCCAAGTCACAATTTCATTCCAGGAGCATGAAATACTGTGCTTACACCCAGCTAGAACCCACGATTTTAAGTGCATAGTTGAAGTTGGTCGGTGCTGGCCCCTCGACAGTAAGACACGGGATGCTGAGCAGGAAATTAACTCTAAAGCAGAGATGCAGATTTGGCAGAGCACTCTTCACTGAGCTCAGTGCCCATTTTTTCTAAATAAAGATGGAATTAAGCAGGCACTTGCCTGAGAAATGTCAGCTTCAGGGAAACCCTGGTAAGTGAAGGTCTTCCAGCTTATCAGCACATTGTGCTATGTAAAGTGGAAAGTTGTTTATAAGGTTTCCATGCAGATGCGTATTTCCAGAGTTACATACTAATAAATGCTCCAACAACTTGAGGGGAGAGGAGAGAAACATCAAATACCTCCTGCAGGTGAAGAGCACAGTATTGTCATCCACCTGGCTACTTTCATCCCACATTTTAATATTTTACAGCTTTCCTACAGATCCCAGTGAACTTTATCAAGTCAGGACTAATCTACAGTCACAAGTTCATTTTTCTTTACCTGAGACAGAAAAATGGATTTCTAGCTTTTGGCTACAGAGCAGTCGGCGCCTTTCTTTTGTTTAGTTCAGCTTAGGAAAATAATTGCATCTCTTTCAGAAAGAGGACAAAGAGTATTCAGCAAAAGGCACTTTGAAATTTTATCACCTGCTTTGGAGTTATGGTGGGAGATCCTGATCCAGAAGCAACCGAATTCAATAGTTTCTCAGTTTCAACAGAGTTTGGATCAGGTTCTAAAGGGTTATTCTTTACGCTCCTTCCAATGCTGTGTCATACTCAGGCTGCAGAGCCAAAGGGAACAAAGTTTATACATTTGGCTCTGAATATAGAACGGGATCTTAATTAGCATTCACATTCAGCTTAACTCCAGCCAAAGGAAGTTTTTATCACTAATAGAGGAGCAAAAGGTAAGCCGATGCACACCACTTCCCTAAATCTCATCCATAGGTCTCTCTGATGGAAGAACCGGCGCATACGCTACCATCAGCACACGTAATTAGTTGCAGTCTGCACAAAGAGGTACATCCTAACTAGATGCTGAGAAAATACGTGACCCAGTTGCCTGCACACAGAAATACACACAAAAATACTAGAGTGGCATGATTATATCCGTGTGCCTCTGCTATAAAAAGCATTCGTATTACCCTTACTTCTCTGAATAAATTCAAATGACAGCCCCATTTCATTTCTTCATTCAGTCTGGAGGCCAGATGGCATTAGAATCATTTACTTCACCTTGTTGTGCTTAATTACTACAATCAACACACTATTTTCCAAATTAATCATAACAAAGTAATTTCATTAGTAACACAGCAGGCTGTTGAATTATTAGCATCATAACAGTTTGCAAACAATTAAACTTTATTTGAACCTTAAAAATTTGCAGAGTAGAACATTATTGTAAGATCTAATGGCAGCATAGTACAAATCCAGAACAGAGCAAATAATCAAGTAAAACGCGGTACAAAATATGAGTTGCCATCACCTTTTAAAAAATTAGCTTACTGGCCACAAAAGGCGAGTGCAACCTAAGTAAACCAAGAAAATAAAGCAATTGGCATTTTCTCCCACTGAGTTTTACTTAAGTAGTATTAATGGAGATTTTCTGATCCCAAAAGGTGACGGTATTTGCACAGATTTAAAGTCAACAGTTCATCCGCGGTCCATGGCTGCTGTCTTCCAAGGCACTCCAGCGAGGTTCAGGATACCTTTCACGTTTGGAATTTTAAGGAAGGCTGTTCGCTCCCCCCGCCATATGTACTAAGAGGCCGGGGGAAGCCCTAAAGGAGAACGACAGACAAAAGACACTTTATTTCTCCGCTTGGCGCCCCCCCACCCACCCACCTCCCAGGCGAGGGAGCGCTCGGCAGGGCCGCTCCTCATCGGCGTGGGAAGGACTCCCTCTCCTGGAAAAACGGCGGCAGCGGCGCGGGGCCGCAGGGCAGGGGGAAGGGGACTGGCTCGGCCTCCTCCCGTGCTATGAAAATTTGCTGCCACCTACCGCCGCGGGCGCGCAAGGCAGCGCGCAGGGCAGCGCGCAGGGCAGGGCGCAGCCCCATCCCTTCCCCCGGGCACCGGCAGCCCCGGCTCCCGCACCGCCGCCCCCCCACCCGCGCTGGTCCCGTCCCAAATCAAGGTCGGCGAGGATGCGCTTCGTCTCAGTGGGAGGGGGGGGGGGTGGGGGGGGGGGTTTACTCGCCAAAAAAAGTAGAGGGAGGGGAATTCGGAGTTATGTAATTAATAAAAAGGCATTTTGGGTGGGCGAATTTATTACGCGGTCACGTTACCATGAGAGAGGGAGGATTTCTAGCCGTGGCATTAACGCTTCACATTCTGTACACAATCCACAAGTGCACTTGATAAATTAAAGTAGTAAAAGATCTGAAGACTATAATCTATCATTTTAATGCTTCATGGGTACAGAATCAATTTCAATGCCTATCTCTTTTTTTTTAAAAAAAAAAAAAGAATAAATTACAACAAACCTCCGTACCCCGCTGGACTCCCCTTAGAACCCAGCGTACCGGCAAGTGTCATACAGGAGCTAACACACAGCACAGCATCTCAGTTCACCGAAAGGAGCTGATGCTGAGTTGAGGCTATCGTTACCTTTTAACCCACAGGGTTTCCAGGGCCCGCCTGAAGCGTAAACAGCACAAGCAACTACAAGGGGACCTGCACAGGCTCAGCAATTCGCAGACCCGCCTGACCTGCCTCTTTGGCAGATTAAGGGTCTCACAAATCAAGTGTGTGGGAGGATTCAAAAAAAAAGTTGATCTTGCAGGCTCATAGTAAACCACATCACCAAAACACGAGCATTTAAAGTATTAACTCTGACTTGCCCAACTCCTTGTCCACAAGTGATAGCATTTTAGTGGTTTGTTTTTTTTTTTTTTTTAATGTTTCAACTAGTGCTTTTAGCCACAAAGTCATGTATTTGACACTAATAACTGCAGGTAGCTGTTATTAATCCAGGTAGCGCTGAAGATTTCTGTTGCACAACTTGATTCAGAAATTCCACATATCATCAAGGAATCCAGATTTGGGTCTGTGAAAATATCTGTAAGGTACAGATAAAATATTTCACGCTACCACGGACAAAAATTGATCTTACCTGCCATTTAGCTCATGTTGACCTAGCCACAATTGTGGGGTTTAATGTATTTTCTTTTTACACAGTTTCACATCATTCGTATCTCCAAGTCAGAATGGTATGAGGGCAGTATTACCGTGCAGGCTGATTTCTTACCTCAGCCAAAGCAGCAAGCCTTCATTTTGTGTTAACAAAATATTAACTAACAATACAACGCCATATATAAGAGAAAAATAAAACATTGGCTAAAACATAAACCAAAAACATTTGGAAGCAGAATACCCCAAAGACTTGCAATATTAAACATAAATTTTCCTTGATTTTCCTAGGAAACTGCACAAAATGTGCAGCGAGCATTAAAAGGTTAATGCATGCACAAACTGAGTAATAGTTTTCTACTTTTGAAGGTCAGCTTAATTTTTCTAAATCTGAGGAACAGGAAAACATAGCCAAATTCCCTGAAAGAACACAAATCTATAGCTATACAGGCTGCTGCTAACACACCGAAGAAAAGAGCAACAGGCACTATTTGGCTGCTTGTGCCCCATGTGTTAATTTACCATCTATTCCGTTTCCTAGCATTACCATTCCTATAAAAAGTGGCTAAGAAGTACATTTCCTCAGAATTATGATCAATTACAGTTTTGAATGTTTAATATACACAAGGCAACGCTCTGACTACATTCAGTGAAACCACAAAACGTGTTCAGCAGAATCTTCTTCTTTCAGAGGCCGGGTCCATAAACTGCAGCTGCACACCACTCCTGATTCCAAGCGCAGATTCCTCTTGATTAGGGAGAGGGAAGTTGAAAGTTCATCATTAACCTAAAAACCTCAAACATGCGTATCAAAACCCAGTCCAAATATCCACCCCCTTCCACAGTTTTCTGCACAGATACATGCCTATTACTGAAGTAACAAAACTAACTAGAAAGCACACACACACAAAAAAAAATCTGGAAATGAATACATCATCTTTTGTACTCTGGAGTTTAATATTTCACACAGAATCCCAGAAAAAGTGCTTTAATTGAACCTTCAATATATTTTGCCATAATCTTTATGTTAACAGGACTCCTACAAAGGTTCCAGGAAAGAAATACTTAGGAAACAGAGAACAAGGGAACATATAAGCCATTACAGAAGATTGGATTAAAATGTACTTACCCAGGCCTCTCAAATATCATACATCTCCATTATGTAGGCTTTAGGCACCAAGCCAATGGTTCCCTTCATTTCTCCTACCCACCAGCCAAATCTATTGTATTCCTAATTGAAAACAATATGCAATATTAACCTTTAGTCTGATATAAATGCAACAGAGTTTTGTATGCAACTCCTTATGGATGCTTTTTTCTTATATACCGTTATAATAATTTCAACTTAAAACATTATATCTTTTTGTTACAGGCATTCACATGCAGAGTTAGCAAAAGATAGAAGTTAAATTTTTAAAAGGCCAGGCATACTCTGGAAAATTTCTTAATTACAGCCACACTTCTCTATAACACCTACTAAAAATAGCCAACCTCTCCATCCTCCAGTCACCATAAATATAAAAACCTTACCTTTGTAACTAAAATATAATAGCACAATGTTGACACATAAGAACCAATTGGGATTCTTCTTGTATCACAAGGCTAAACTTACGGTCAACTTATTTTAAAAACTACTTTGCTCAAATGTGAAGGGAACACTATCTATGTAATACATAATCCCTTTCTATGGACAAAGTCTACTCTTGCTTTAGGCTTGCAGAAAATTCTACAGCAGATCTCATATGTCTGACAGATGACTAATGTACTTTTGTTTGAAATTTGTTTAGGCTTAGTGAGATAAATATGAAATAAAATGAATTATAATAGTTTAAAGAAATAATATCTTCCAAAAGCAATACCAAGTAAGAGTATTGTGGGATCCAAATTTAATTTTTTTCCTATGAGGTAAATATTTTAAGATGAATCCTAACAGCGGTTCAATAAATTTTAACAGCTGAAATTGCACACACACACATATATTGAGTTACAAATCAAGCATTATTAAAACAGAGAACCCATTCAAAATGGAATGATTAGCAAGATAGAAATTACTTTGGAACAAACATGGAAAATACAAAATACACAGATATCTCTGATAAGCAACATCTGCTTCCTGCTACGCTGTTGTTCTGATGCGAAAAGCAAAAGGCTGTAGGATTTTGAATTAATGGCCCTACTGAGATGAAGCTATTATTTTGACTGTAGACAAAGTTTTTCGGTTATAAATAGTCAAGTGGAGCTTAAGGGTTAATGGAGTTTCATTAGAGCCCGAGCTATAATGATTTGCTGCTGGCATATTTGGCCTGGTCGAGAGTTCTCCAGGGTCCTATGAGGTGCTTAGTGTACTCAGCTCTCCCTGTGCTTAACTACGAGGAAGCCTTGTTGATGGCCCACTTTCATGTGGGCTTTTGCCTTTTTTTAACACGCTTGCATGCAGGCACACACACTCTTTTACATTTTCTTATGGTGGAAGGCTGAACACCAGTCTTAAATTAAACATTTTCCTCCTTCTCTTCACAGTGAATTGGTGATTTAAATGATTCTATCCTACTATCCATAAAATACCGCCTTAAGTGCAATTTAAAGAAAATCCACATAAAAAGCAGCAGGAAAACCTTCATTTATGATGTGAACACACAAATGAGAAAGCTGCAGAAATAATTCCACCTTCTTTCCCCTTTCCACTGCAGAACAGACTGCTGGGGATGCATCTGGTCTGAGTGTCTAGAGGTATCTGAACCTGATCTCCAGTGCAAACTGCTCTCCACAGAAGTTAAGAACCGCTCATAACCTTTCCCATGGGGGTACACATTACACCCCAAATCATTGAAGGCTAAGTAATACCCTGATGCTGAGGTTTATAATGTTCCAGATCAGCCTGTTTGAAAATCCATGGTTTATCTCACAATACACTGGTTAAATATACAAACTGTATTTCTAGACTGAAGTGGGAAATTGCTGAAAGGAGCAGTACTCACGTATACTACTGGAATCTCGGCAATAAATCTCTCCAAGAGAAAGCAACAAAAGATTTTAAGCTGTTACGTGGAACTCATGAAGTGACTGACAAGAGTGATTAAGTCAGTTTTGCTAGACATCAGCCAAAAAAAACAAACAATACATGAAATGAGGGAAGTGGCTTAGTTAACGGTCATTAAATTGCATATGACAAATGGGATAGAAAAAGCCTGTGGACTACAGTATCCATTGAAAATGTTCCACTTAGCAACACTACACGAACTTAGAAACAATTGTTTTTAAAGAAACAATTCGGATACCTCAAATGAAAATTAAAAGCATGCTGCTGTTTGGAAAACTTTCTGGGTTTTGCTACTTACTAATACACCACTTACTGCTCTGGCATGAAGCTAAGTGAGAAGATGAAATGAATGTTGATGTAACAGACTAGTAAACTAATTTAAGGATTCACTGCAACCATTATACCATACAGACAATATTGCAACACAGAAGCTTTTATTTTACATTACTATTCTTTGCGCGGGTCTCAAGAGCAACATGAATCCCAATTAAACTATCTGCAGTCTATAAAAGTCTGAACAAAAATATAACGCGGATACCTGGCTACCAAGAATATGAAACTTTACTCAGGTTTCAGAATAATTAGACATCGCTCCCTTTTAAACCGACTAAAGTACAGAAATTGCTTTTTAAACTCCTAACCACTCCTTTTGGTCCTCAGTAGCACAAAAGAGTGCTTACTAGCCAGGCAGATAAACAGTGTGTCCCCCAGCCCTTTCTTGAAGTCACATATAAAATCCAAATCAACGTGTTGTTTCTATCCATGTTATCAATTATAAACTCCTCCAGAGCAATACAATTTAATTAATACGCTGCTGTTGTGAGGTCCATATGTCTATTACTGTTGCTTAAGATGTGTAGAACAGTAGTCTGAAGTCCACATTGATGGGAAACAATGATAAATACGCAGAAGGATACGAATACAGTTAGGAGCTTTAGATGAGTATTTAAGAGTTGGGGAGCACGGTGCTTTTGCAAGCATTAGCCTCAGATCTTAGGTACCACTGGGTTCACCATCTGGTATCCCTCACTGCATTCAGCTCTTAACATCACTGCTAACATAGGCAAGCGACTATACTTTAGAAGGACTGATAAAATAATGAAGAGTCCTTTAATCTACAGGAAACCATTGTAGTCAATTTATAAGAAATATTGCATCCCTTTGTAGGATGTGTAATTATTTTCTATTAATCATGTGCTATAAAGCTACATTATGTGGTTATTCTGTTATCACTAGAAAGAGGCCTGCAGTCAGCTCCTGACAATGTTAGGTAATTACTAACACAAAGCTGCTTTCTCCTTATGTAGAAATGCTATCAAGATCCAGAGGTGCTGTGATGCTCGCTGTATGAAAATAACTCTCCAAAGAAATTCAATAACTGCAAAATGAATTGCTCCAAGGCAAACAGAGGGATAGGAGAGGGGGGCAGGGCCAGATCCAGCCTCCCTGCAATGAGGAGAATGCACAAGTGTGCGGCCACGGCTCTGCCATGTGACTGGGAGCACATTTGCCATACCAGGCAATGCTAGGCAGGGGCGGGGGGTGGAGGGGGGGAGGAAGGGGCCACCGCAACCCCTGGAAGACAAGCGCCAGGGCAGTGGAATATATTACACCAAATAACACAAAACAACCACCTTAACAACCAACCAAATGCTTTCTAAGCTACTTCTGTGTTTCCATCGTGTCTGTCATAGAGTGGATATTTTTTTTCCTCCCAGCAGAAATTTATTAAGCAAAGTGAAGTAATTTCACAGGGCAGCAAGGAACAGGTTATGACTTAACGTTTAACATGCTGGCAAAACTCTCTCTGTACAGTATGCTATGATAGCTAGGCGGGGAGGGAGGGAGGAAATCCCGTCAGGGTTTACAGGCTCCTTAAATGCTCTCAACTGAACACACTCTGAGCAGATGTTTCTCCTTGTCCCCATCCCACCAATGTCACTGCACTGATGTGCATGTACCTATGACACCGCGCTGATCACGTGTTTGCACTTGGGGCAAACACAGTACCTAGAAATACACTACAGATATCTTTTAAAGCCAAGGTTTCTGTACTATATGGAAGAGACTTCTGATGTGCAAGAAGAGAACATTTTTATACTCCAGAGGATCTCCAAAACCATCTCTACCTTTAGAACAGACCCTCGGCATAAATGAGGATCTCCAGATGCTATGCACCGTATTAACTTCTACTGACTTCAGCAAAAGTTGAGAACATCTGGTCCTTGTGCAATTAGTCCCTATTGTTCAATACATATGGTATGGCTTTTGTGTTTGTGGGGTGTTGGGGGTTTTTATTTGTTTTGTTTTTTTAAAAAGAGTTGCTGAAATTCATCACTGTTTCAATGCCTTGAAGAAAACAATGGAGTTGTATTTAAAAAAAACCCCACAACTGAAGTGTGTGAACTCAAGATTTTTTTCTCTTGCCCTCTCCCAGTGGCACTATAAGTAATATACCACTGTGGGCTAAAGACCAGCAAACTTTGAAAAGCCAAAGTTATCTATAGCCTTGTTTGGGGTCCAAGTAAGTAGCCTCTCCTACCAAGCTAAAGATACGCATGAAGCAGGGAGACATTTTTTTCAAAGAATATCCTAGGGGGGCAATTTTGTCAAGATAATATTTTAAAATATCTCTAATTCATCCAGGAGATTCAGACTAGCTAAAAAATTTTAGAACTTCCTTTGGTGTAATTGCTGAATGATACACTATCAACCAGGGAGCATTTTTGGCACAGAACAGCATTTTCTCTAAAAAGCAGAAAATGACAAATGTTTTAGATAACTGAATGAGACTTCTTCACAGGTAGTAGAGTTGTTTTAAGACAGCAATAAAATGGTCATCTTTAAGAATATAAGCCTCAGATTTATTGTACGGTTGCGTTATTGGGTTTTATTTCCTGCAATGATATGAGACAAAATAGACACCAATTAAAGAGCTCCAATATAAATCAGGGTAAGCAGACTGAATTCTCAACCAAAACTGGCCCCTGAAAACACCCTGGAATGACAGAAGGGCTATTTTATTTTCCATTAGATGACACAATGCCAAATTTTTTTTCTAATCAAGTAGGTAAATGCTCACATATTATCAGTAGGCAAACCAACAGAGCTAGAGTTACTTTGCATTAGTCTACCTTAACTAACCTTCCATGTAAAGGTCTTCATGCTTATTTTACGTCTAGCCATGTGTTGTGGGTTTTTTTGGTGTTTTGGGGCCTTTTTTTCCTGCAAGGGATAGAAGAAGGAAATGTGCAACTTAGTATTGCACCTTCCCCACTGTGGTTCACTTTGCAGAGTCTCAGAGCACACACGCTACGTTTATTTCAGATGAAACTAAAACGGAAGATGCTTGAACATGCTCTAACCACTGATGTGTTCTCACTCCACAAAACCAGGCTAGACCTCTTCAGACATCAAACCCCTTTGAAAACACACAGTGTGGATGCCAGGGCCTCAGCACTATGTGTTTCACTCTGCAAATCTGCTCCTATTGGCACTCTCTATTTGCTCAGGTAGACATAGGCAGTATGATCATGGAAAGAGAAATTACTGTTAAATACAGATCTCACTATGATCAGTCACAAAATAGCCTGACAAAAAAAAACCAAAAACAACAAAAAAAACCAACCACAAACCAGCACACAGGATTTTAGCATGCCTTTCACACCGTTTTGCAAAATACTGAATAAATACATTTTATGAAGATTACACAGATAATGTACAAAATGCTCACACTGATTATGAAACAGCTGCACTGTTAAGTTGCACTTTATTTCATAAGCAGCAATCTGAGCTACAGAGATTTCTTTGTTTGTCTTTTCACTAAGCAAAAAAATACAGGTTGAGATGTGAGCATTTTAACAGACATTTCTTGTATTAAAAGAACAAAAATCTGCCAGAAATGGATGGAAATGTACATCCTCTGAATAAAAGGTAATTGAGATACCAAGTTATCATTCTACTATAATGGAAAATTCTAGAGCAAAGAATTAAGTCAAAGATGAGATTTCTGTGAATCACAAATACCAGAGCGAACAGCATTACCTTGCATTAGCATGTACTGACATAATCACAGGGAAGGAGAATTACAGTTTGAGATATAATTGATATAATTTCTGATTCTGAAATATTATTTGTTGTCTTAATGCAAATATAAACATAAATGAGATGGGAATTAAATTCGCTTAAAAGTTAAGAAATGTCAGTAATTCTACTAAGCTGGTGCCTGCTAACATCTAAGTAAATTTCCTTTACTACTTACATTTGGCTGATGAAACTATGGAATTTCCCAACACAAAACATGCACCTAAAGCAAACAAACAAATACTGCAAGTGCTGCACTTACATAAATTGTGCATACCAAACTTGGGGGGAAAAAAAAAAAAAAGGGCTACCTGCACTCACAGTGGTCTTTGTTTCTGGAAATTTATTTCTTGAGTAGAGCTATAGAAGATTTATAAAAAGGACTGTTATGTCACAGTTTGTTTCCCCATTTATCATATGGGCCTGAAAGCAAAGGCAAGCCCGTAAATGAGCAGGAGTTAAGAGCAATCATCGTCTTAGAAAACAGGACGCCCAAGTATTGCACTTCTGAGAGTCAATATTAACGAGGAAGTCTTATTAATGAGGCCCTCTATTAGTAGAGCTATAAAATGTTTTCTACTGCATAGTGGGAGAGAGGTATATAGTTTCAGAAAGTTGACATGATTCATAGCATAAGTTATAAAAGACACTTGAATATTCAAGAATATTATAAAGTGATAATAGCATGAGTTTATCTGTACAGATAACCTTTCAGATTAACTGATCATAATAATGGGAAGTTAACAAGTGCTATTTGCAAAAGTTCTGCTAATTCTGCTTAGATGAAAAACTCAACTTTTGGAGAAAACCTAGAAAAAAATTTGGGTTTGTTTGGTTTTTTTTGTAAGAGCCCACAGGACTGCTGCCACACAAAAGCCACAATGGGCATAAATATTTAGAGAATAGCTAAAATTGTTTTTGGCTGCACCTTTAAAACAAGGAAAACATGCTTTTCTACAGTAATTACACTAGTCAGGAGTAGGCATTTGTATTATCAGAGTATAAGCGTGCAAATCATGCTCACTGCACTAACACTGAGTTTTGGTGCTCAGTTTGAAGCAAATTATGGGGGATTTGTCTTTGCATAATGCTTAGTTATTTTAGGAAGTAAACATAGCCAAACTGAAACCCTGCTCATTCTTCTAAAAGGCATTCATCTAGCAACCTACACGTCACATATTTCTCCTCTTGCTTTCTTTAAATTATATCAATGCCCTAATTTGCTAAACTGGTTCATAAGTACTTCTGTTGTCCTAATGCTCTAATTTCTTGGAAACTAATTTCCTCTAATTTCTCTAAAGGTATGTGAAAAGCAGGTAAAAATATATTGCTTTGGCATAATTATTGCTGGGAGAGACAAATGTATACCTCATCACGTTTGTCAGAGCGAGCAATACCATTTATATTTCACTGTAAAACAAAGAACGATTACACGTTGCGCAAATATGCTCGATATTCTGTTAATGCTTCACCCTTCCTACTCGAATACTGCTCTACCCGTACTTACTTCCTTATCAGCAAAATGTGATTTTCAAGAGTAATGTTCATACCTGGCTGACATATGATAGAAAGGCAATAAAGCCATAGCCAGGTTCAAGCTGAAGCTGGATTTATGACACCATTTTGGATCCATACACAACGCCTCCTGTCAGTACCTGCATCTCTCATTTTCAACCACTAGATGGTGTGAAAAAATTAAAAAATTGCCAAGGATTCCTGCCGACTGCCACAAAATCCAAGTATTAAGGTAGTGGGTTAGGAAATAATTTTTGAAGAAAAGTCTTGACCCACTTCTGGACGGTTAGGTTCACTTTTCTTTTGGTTATATTTTCACTTACCAGACAAAGAGCTCGTAAATGATCAGACCTTGAAACTGAATCAAGTGGAGGGTTAAGATGGATAATTCTCTGGCACTTTCCCCTCCAAGGACCCTAAATTCAGAGCTGACAGTAGTGGCCAACACTCATTTTTCTGAAAAAGCTGTAACAATCTTTAAGCGAAACAGGGCTGAATTTTCTGGGCTGTATTTTGGAGTAGAAATCATTCCCAAAGAGAGAGCATCTATATATCTGGAACAGCAGCAAGCCTGCTTCAAGGACCAGTTACGGATTAATCACGGCATGACCACAAGACAGCTGATATACAGAGGACAGCTTAAGCTACTGTTTTTCTATTCTGCTCCATTTTTAAAATTAAATTTCTCACTCTTTTGGGGAAGGAGTAGCAAATGATTTTTTCACCTGCAAGTTGAAGATTAAGATTTTATTAGTCCCCATACCATACCAGAAGAGCACAACCCACAAATAGGACAAACTTGTACCTTGGAATCTGTTTGTTCATGGGCTTTTTTAGGGGAGAGAGAGGGGAAGAGCTGGTTATTTTAAAATAGTACCATTCTCCAGTGCTGCGTAACTGCTTGAAAGTCCACCCGATCCAAGAGCGTTATCTGGCCTTTAGTAATGCAATTCAGTTATTAGTTTAAGTGACAATGAAATACCTCTAAAGACATACATGGTCACATTCCCACTAGTAATATATCTTCTATATTTTTATACAGGACTATCTATCCATAAACCTTAAATTTATTTAAACAGAAGCTGTTACATTTATTATCCAGAAACTGCAGCTAAAGGTATCATGGAAGATTTAAAGGAACTGTGACAAAGCTAGAGCGTTTGAAACTAAGACAAACAGATGCCTTTAGCTTTCATGCACCTACTTGTATACTTCAATGCCCTACAATACCTTTGGTATTAATAACACTGAACAGCAATTACATCTGAGATGTATATTCAACAAATATTTTAAAAGGTGTTTTTTCACTAAGAAAATTTCTTCTGATTAATTATTCGGAAGTAGACTTCAATGGACCATGAGATACATTTTTTAGGACAGGTTTTGTTTTTGTTTGGGGGGGGGTATCTAAGGAAAAATAAGAAAATTATCCAACATTAAGGTAGGCTACAGTTTCATGCTTATACTGCTTATCATCACTTTAGATGAGAGGAATTCTATTCCTCATTTGCTTTGCAAACAGGAAAGCAGTAAATTAAAAATTGTCCAAAACTATCAGAGCAAACAAATTTGGAGTTTGAGCTGTCAGAACAATTACAGTATATATACAAAAATGAAAGCATAGTTCAAAAAAACCAAACCATCTTCTGTAGTAAGATGCCCAAAAAGTCAGAATCAGCACAGGCAGGAATATAAAACAGGAAACAAAAACCATAACATACAAGATAAGTTAAAATTCTACAAGGTTAACTTTTACAAGCAGAAAGCACATTGTCTCCCATTAAATCAGTTAACAAATGGTAGCCAAGATTTAACAAGTAAATAAACACGCTTTTAAGTTAATTCCTGTTACACGGCTATGTTTTAAATATGATTATAGTTCATTTGACAAAATAATTAATTGCAGGGAATATCTGATTGCAAACAAAGGATTTGAAAGGGAGTGCCAATTTCCCCCCATACAACTGTGGGAATGTGCCCTTCTGCCATGGCTCTCTTTTTACAACTACGTAGCCCCAGCAGCACACCGTACCTTGCTGAGAATGTAGATAACATCACCACGTTTAAATGTCAACTCATCAGGTACATCTCCAGTGCAGTCCCACAAACCTTGATAGAAATTGGCGTAATCGGTATTTTTGCCATCTGCAAAGAAAACGGCATCTAATTACCAAAGGATAAAGATTGAGGGACTAAACTTAGTCTTCAAATCTCCAAATACTACAAAGCAATTTATCAGCACACATTTCTCGCTCATTCTTTTAGAAACAGCTCCTTCATACCACAAAAGCAAGTGGAAAACAAGTTTAATGCGCGAGCCCTTCACTGGCAAGTTGTATCACTTCAAGACATGTAGCTACAGGTTTTCAAAGCATTTTCCAGCTGCAACTTACAGCAGCTAGTTTTCCTCTACTAATATATTTCCAGCAAGCCATATTTGTAGCTCAACTTGAAACTGATAAAATTGCTAGAATAGAATTAATAATAATCTGTGAAAGGAAGCCAAACTAAGTATTTTGTGATACGCTCACCCTCCCTCTCGTGTTCCAACAAAACTAAATAACTTCTCTGAGAACCTTTGAGATAATCCACGCTTGTTCCTGCTGAAATATCGAAGAACTTGGAAACTGTTGCTGAAGCTGCATTTTAAAAATATTTGTGTCAGCTCCAGTTTAGGACATTAAGGCTAAACATGCAACTACACCACAGTCATAAACTCATCCTTCTAACAGCATAAGCACAATGGATGTGCTGTGTTCAAGCTGCCATACAGACCATTAACTGATTGATTATTTAGCACTCTTTGCTCTGTAATACGGCAATAACACAGTAATAAATGCTTTGTCATACACTTACAATACAGAGTACATCTACTGAAACACAGCGCTTACACACGGTTAAATACACTGGGTGCTTCTGTTACACTGCAAACTATTTCCTGTTTTTAATTCCATGAGAATGGAGTGTGATGAGTTAATGCAAAAAGAATGTAAGCAATACCACTAAGATGACCAGTTACATTATGTATACACTAACCAGACAGAATGTATATGTACTAATAATTTACATCACTGGAAAGCTATCTTCTAATTCTGATAACATAAATATCACTGAACTGCCTGGATCAAGGCTGTCATCTTAGTTTTGTTATATGATCCTTGAACAGCAGGCTTGCTGGTTATTCCAACATGTACCAGTTACATTTGCATGTCGTTAGCACGCTACACCATTATTTATAGTTTACAATTTAATCATGATTGGTTCACTTTATTACCGAAAAAAAATCCTGCTAACATACCAAGTATTAACCAACAGCAAGTGTCAAGCTATTAAAAAAATGGAGCAGTATTCAACTTGTGTTTTTCCCTATTTTGACAAATACAGAGAGTATTAAAATAAAACTCTAAGTATGTGTAAAAAGAGCTTGTTTTCTATTTATCCACTTCAGTCTGTGTTCTGTGCTGTCTTGTTTTGCTGGCAACACTGTCAGAATGCTAAGTATTCACAACCATGAATTGAAAGCTGCTGTGCAAGTTAGCCACCATTTAATTTTCCATGAGCGAGTGATTAGCAGCTGCCACCTGCAATATAGCACTAGAGGGCGTTCTGACCACCAGTGCACAAATGCTGCTCTCATCACACCAAAAGCAGCAATATATACATTTATAAAGACTCCCAACCATTCAAAAATAAGAGATTTGGTTATTGTAAAATGCGTAGACAGAGTCATTTCAAGAGGAAGATGGAATCGGTTCGACATGTTGCACCTCTAAATTTTGGCCCTTCCTTCTTCTCAGCTCATTGTTCATCAATTTAGCATTAGACAACTATAAACAGTAACACAGGTTAGTGAAAAATTAATTTGCAATAAATATTAGTTCAGAATCTCTCCTCCTCAGTCTTCTGATACTGCACTGATCACAGTTCCCAGTACTATCTCATAAAAGATAATGTAAGCCAGTGAGAGAAAAAAAAACCTAGAAGAGCTATTTTGGTACATCCCACCCTTCAAATCTTTCAGCAGTTGTCTTATTGATTTGGTTTAAAATGCATTAATCAGGACTTTTACTTCTTCAGAACTGCTCTGAAATGAATCATGACTTTTCACACTGACCTTTGTCACTTTGAGGTCTGTTCTTACCTTTATGTGCCTGAAGTAACTCCTGTTAGCACTAATGGGAGTTACATGGGGAACATCAGCAACAGAAGAGTTCCCACAGCAGGCGAGACACATCTCTCCCTAGATGTTCACCATGAGCATTTAATTAAGCCTTAAAGTGGGAAAGCAACTCAACTAATAATACGGCAACACTGGAGAAGATGCATTTTAAAATAAGCTTACTGCAACAGTGAAGATGTTGCTCAAAGACTAACCATGGCTCTGAGCCCTCACTTGTGAATTCAACATAAGACAAGAGAGTTTTTCAAATCAGAAAGCCATGTTTCATGGAAGAACATGTACCGGTATACCAGCAGCACAGAAATGAAAAATAGGGAGAGAAAGTGCCAGTGTAAGTTTGTAAACAACTCTGCTGGTCCTCCAACAAATGTTAATTTCAAATTCGAAATCCCCTCTCATACCCATGCGCATAAGTTTCTCCAAACTCTGTAAGTGTAACCACACACCCATAAAAGCCAACTGTGCATTTAACTTCAGAATCTATACATCTAAAGGGCAAAATGCTTCACACAATAATTCATAGTGCTTCACAGACACAGGTAGGGAACAAAAAAGGTTGAAAAAAACCCTGCAAAACACAAGTCCATTCTTACTTCAGCCCCTCTTTCAGTTGGGGAGGATTCCTGCCAGATTTCATTTGATTGTCTCTGAAGAACTGAATAAAACAAAACCTGGAGACCTGGGTAAAGGAATTTGGTTTTTATACAGTAATGAAATTATGTGGAGTTTCTTAAACACATGCAAAACCTGAAAACAGCTGGTGGAATTAGCATCAAAAACTTATGTGCCCATTAGGGTTCAGATTCAAAAGGTATCAATTTGCTGGCACTACTTTGTCACAATTACATGCTATTCTTATACACTGTGAAATGTTGTGTGCCTTAAAAATACTAATAATAAATGATAAACTGAAGTCTCATATTTTGAAGACATGGTCACTTAGGCACAAATATGAATAAGACATGATTAAAAAAAAATTAAATGCGTAGCAGAGGGTAGAAAGCAGTTTGTTTTTACCTACTCACTGCTTTTAATATTACCAATCACAAGAAATGGCTGAACAGAATTTTGGATAGGTTGTTTCTCCAGGAAATACTTCTTTCATTCCACGACAGTTGTCTGGATGAACAACTATCCAACAGTTTCCAAAACTCTTCCATAAAGAATTCCTCATTGTTTTCTTCTGCCATTTCTGTTTTTCTAGTAACAGTAATAGGAACAACAGATACTTTTGTTCAATACACTGATGAAAACACTTCAGAGTTTATTTGACAGATCAAACAGCAACCGCTGCCAGCCCTCCTGATGGTAGGCTCAGACTGCTTATTTCACTGAAAAATACCGGCACCTGACAATACATGCATGAAAAAAGAAAGGGGAACAGTTCAGGTAAAAAAAAAAAAAAAAATCTGACAAGTATATCACTCAAGCATGCACTTCAAATATCGTAAAATGTTTAAAACTTAAGAATGCCCTTGGAAAATAATTATAAGAATATTCCAACAGCCTCAATAGACAGAATAAAAAACCCAAAACCTGGAAAAACAGATTAAGAGTACATATTTCAGAGAGATTTAAGTGTGCTGTCCCATTGCAGCCTAGGCCAATCTAACTGCAGGTTGTTCCATTCCTGCCCACTACCTTGCAACAATTTTGGCACTTGCCATTTCTGAGCACAAAACTGACAGAATGCTGAACTGACCAAAAAAACCCAGCAATTACAGCCCAAGCATGGAAACGCACTACTTAAAACATTAGAATAAATGTGACTGTGCCTGATTTACACCAATCTTCCACTTTAAGATTGATGGCATCTAAGTTAGCAAACCCTACTACGGCAGTGACCTAGAGCTAATAGTTATATTACCTGCTTACGCCTTGCTTGTGGAATGAAGGCACATGGGTGTATGTTTTCCTTTCACCACCCTGGTCCACTGCCCAGAATATTAAACAGCTTGCTATTCTGATTCATATTCCTTGACTCTTGATCAGATTCTTCAAAAGTTTACTAGTCTGGGATACTTAACAATATTTAAAAGAGGTGCACTGTATCCCCTTTTGGCGATGTGTTCATTATTTACCATACTGAAGGCTTTAAGATGGAGAGACAGGTGATGTTCAAAATAAACATTACCAGAATCATTCTGTCTTACACAAACGGCTTAGATTCTCAGTGTTGAGTCTCAATGCTCAGATGAGACATACCCTGTTAGAGAATATAGCTATTTGTTTGTTCTGATGATGTCCTAAACTGCAAAGAATGCCTGTTACTTACTTGCCTTTTTTCCCACATGCCAGAAAAAATATGAAACAAGGGAAAAATAATTGTAGTGTATTTATTTGGATTAAACCTCCAGCCTGATCTGTTCAGTATAATCTTTCTCACTTCTGTTCTCCTACTGTTCCTTAGTTACTCTAAAATCAAGGTATTTACACTGAGACAGTGCAGAACATGACACTCACTGAAACAGTGATTGTGGAAATGGTAAGGGGGAGATAGCGGTAGTAAAAGAGACCAATCAAGCCATACTATACAACCGAAACTCTTCAATGCTTTGGTATTTTTTAAATAATTAGGTCACTAGCAATTAATATAAAGCTATCCAGCAGCAACAGTCAGTATCAAAACTGAAGGAATAGAAAGAACTCAAGTCTGCACATTAATTAAAGATAAGTTAGGGCAGGAAAATAGGAATAAAGAAAGGTTTATTGCACTTATCAGGCTGAGCTCACAGACAACTTGCAGAACATTTGCTGTGAAATTCAGGTTTAATAAAACTAGACAATAAATTAAATTTAAGAACATATGTGCTGTTTGTGTGGAAGACAATGAAATATTCTTGAGTCAGATTAGATATTTATGATGTGATGCCTATCAGAAATACTCATGTCAACTGAGCCCCATAAGTCAAACAAATTTCCAGCGTTAAATAGTTAACTAAGTACAATCAGATCAGAAAATTATTGCTTGAAATTAATCTGATATCTGGGGAGAACTGTTATGTTATTTTCAAGGACTTTACACAAATACTATTAAGACCGATAAGATGTTCTCATAGCAGGTGAAACTTTTCAGAAATGAAAGTGCTAAGGTCTTGATTACTTAGAAGTATGACCGTTTAGAACTTCAAGAAGACACATCAGTTAAAAATAAAAAAAAAAAGAAAAAGAAGCTGTTGGCAAGTTTGTAATTGGATTGACCCCACGCTCCATTATGACAACACACTCTTATAATTACGGTAATGTCTAAATGAGTACTAAATATTAAGGCTGTAATGAGTCATGTTGTTTTACACATGTTTTTAGCAGAGCACAATGCTAACAGCATCTGATGACTTGGCTCTTGTTTCCTTTCCAAGAAAAGCAACCCAAAACTCCTCACAGCAACCTGTTCCTGCTTTCCTGTACGGGTCAGGAAATCAGGCCTCTGTTTCCTTTCCACATGTTGCAACAGGAAGAGCACTCCAGAGCTACTTCCTAAAGGAACTCTTCTTGCCCACCCTTTCCTTGACAGCCCTGAAAGAATTATGTGTATTATGTATGATGGGGGAAGGAGAGCCAGAGTGTATGTCGGTGCAGGTCACAGTTACAATGCAGCAGATCTCAGAAAGGTGTAAGGTCTGATAAGAAGCAAGTCTTCTCTACTTGCTGTGTCAAATCACCAACAGTTTATCTAAAGGTCTGTGCCCTTGAAGCACATATATATCTTGTTTTTAAGCATAACTGGAAATACCTTTCTGTCAAGAAAAGTTGTCTGACCATGTGACTTTACATGGTGTATGCAGTTATTTTTCCAGTCCCAGAGATAATTAGCACAAGGGCAGTTTGCCAAGCTAAGGCTGAGAGAATATCCTTCACAGCCTTTCTGGGCATTTGTGTCCTTTTCCAATTTTTATGCTGCTGTCACTGGACTCTGGCATTTCTTACCCAATTCATTTGCTTTCTGTGGTAATCATATGCAATGAAGATATGCATGGCCAACATTTAAACAGGCTGCAGATCAATTAGTGGTCTTAAGTTTATCTGATTTTTATCAAAGAAGACAGAGCTTTGGGTCGATTGTCAGAGCCTGTGTCAAGTTGACCTTTTCAGAGACGTCTACATTGCCAGTCCCTTGGGCAACTTGTTGTCCCCTGTTAGTCTCTGAATGGCAGAAGTCTGTTCTGCTCAAGCACAAAGTATACACAGATGTCTATATTACATTCTTATAGGTTTGACAGCAACTGCATGTTGTATCTATAAACTGTCCTTTAGCAGTGACACTTCCTCAATGATGATAAGCTAATTTATGCAACTAAATCTCCTTTGTGCAGAAATGAAAGCTAATTGAGTCATTACAAAGTAATTCAGGAAGGAATACCTTGTATAAATTGGCTTACTTTATAAATCCTTCTCAAGTGGTTTTCATGCATCCTAAGTGGTGCTAAGCAGTTTTGCTGCCATCAAATACCCAGGTGAAAAAGACAACTTTGCAGAGCTATAAAAACATTATTTTAAAACAGCAAAGGGAAGACACAAGAAAATAAAGGTAAAAAGAAAGTGCATACATGAAATAAAGAGGAACTATTTTAATTACCTGAAACAGTGGTAACTTTCTCCTGACTCGGTTTTCTTGGCACTTCAGGTTTTGAAGGGACACGTTCTTCTGCAAAACACATAACTGCAAATGAAACTCTGAACGGACACCTCCACTGACAGGAATTACAGCCCACATCAGTCTGAAAGCCACACTCTACATTCCCAGATCATAAGCCCTGTTTACTATTTTGCATTTGTACAGAAGTTGGAACGTTGTTATTTCTGTGGTTTTCCCCAGCCATCCAAACACTCCAAGAGCTTTCTTTCAAAATCTCAATTGTGACCATCTGTTTCCCTTTTCACTCTGCTCTGAATGCGGTAATATCGAGCTGCAGTTCTGCTGTTTTTCAGTCATTCCAAGACAATCAGAATGAAGGTCCTATTCTGCTACGTACGTTTCTTGCCAGGATGAAGAAAAGAAAACTGAGGATTGAAAAACTATCCCCAGCCCATGCAAGAATTCAGAAGTTCTTGAGACAAGTATGCATAGAAGGCAGAGGACATCTTACTTTAACACGGTCAGACACATACGAGGTAGACACCTCCACGATGGGAATACAGCCACTACAGATGGATGCCATGCATTCAGTGCTCCTGCCTACTGCGCCTGACCATGGTTTTCAGCAAGCCAGACTGTATCACATAACTTGGTGCAAGTTTAGGAGACAAGAAAACAGAAAGTCTGGCAGTGATCAGCTCTGAAGCATGTTCTCTGGCTAGCAGGCTTGGAAAACTCTGAAATCCCCACAGGCAATTTCAAAAGATGTGCTCCATACTCCTTGTCTGGCACAGACGGGGAACTCTTGCCCACACCCTCGCTTAAGTAAATCCACACTCCACTCAGCACAGGGACGTAAGATCTGCTTCTCACATTTCACAGCCAACAATTCCATCGATGAGGCAAAAAAGGGAACAAACTGTAAGGATTTTTAGCTGTAGTCTTCCTTTAGGTTTGTAAGAAAGTAGAAACAGATTTATCTTGGCCTTTACAGTATATCAAAACTGACAAAGCTGCTGTGCTGAATGAGGAAGCAGGATATTGATAAACCCACTTCTCAAACAGGAATTGGACTTTTAATACATTTAAACTATTTGGCTTTGCGACTCATCACATCTTACACCGATATTCATGCTTCTATTTAAGGCACACATTTCAGCAACTAATTTTGATATTTTATTAGTGACAGCAGATACAGAACTTAAACCTTTTAAAATGTTCCTTATTGTGCAACTTTTATGTAATTGCCTATCTACTTTGACAAAGAGTGAATTTTATATCAACAGTTCAAAGGATTTTTAGCCTTGTAAAAATTTAATCTATCCACAAGACTGTTCCTGCAAACATTAAAGCAGATGTTTAAAGCACAAGAGTAGACCTGTTGAAATGAGTATGCATAATTGCTGCTAACCTATATATGCAGTCCTACAAATATTACAATTGCGTCATGAGATTTGCTCTACAAAGAGCTTTGAACTTCTGCCCTACTAAGCCAGCAAGAGTTTTTTGCTGTCTGACTCTTGACTAGCTAAAATCTGGTTGAGACGAATACTACTTCCAGTAGAGGCTATTGCATCTACAATAAAACAGCAGAGGGTGTTTGAAGAGATTTTGTCATAAGGTACAGTTAAATACACGTAGATTGTATTGTGGCTTCATGGAAAAAAATCAGAACATACGCATTCCCCTTACTGAAAAGTGTATTTCCTAGAAGGAAGAGTTTATCAGATCCATATCTGAAGGTAAGAAAATGTCTGAACCAAGGCTCTTTGAATACTGAAAAGGTTCCAAACTAAAACAAAGGCTGTCCATATTAGCACACTGGTTTGGATCCCAGCTATCCCCATGTATCCCACTACAGAGCTGTCAATTAGACTGGAAGAGGCACTCCAGGGGCAGACTGAACATGGTCCAGCTGCTAACCAGCATTCAGTCCACAGAACCAGACTAAAGTGACTCCATAGGAACCCTCTCTCTTCTGAAACATGCACAGTGCAAACATCAGGTCCTCAGCACAAACCTGTGCTTTATGAATCTGTTGCAAATGGTCCTCAGTACTTGCTAATGCAATCATGCTCACAGTGGAGCACATGTAATAGGCTTGGCTTAGGGCAGTAAAAAAGAACCTATGGTTCTTCCTAGTGTTTTCTGGTATTATGTCCTAAAGTAATACGTATGTGCAGGAGATGTCCTTTCAACACAGTAACCTCAATCACCCCAGGCATTACAGCAGTAGTCAGATACAACATGCTAAAGCTCATGTGGCAACATGCAACAGAATCAAAAGATTAAAAATTAATATTAAAAAAATAGAGTATAAGTCCTTCTGTATTAAGACACTGTGTAAGAGGAGTCATGCAGACCTTTAAAATCTGGTACAGTATTTCCTCTGTATCTCTTCTTCACACCATCACTACCACTGCAGTGAGAAAATATCCTTCTCTACTTTCTCACTATGTCAAAATGAGACTAATGAACACTAATCAAACCAGTGAACTCTCCCAGAGCAGAAGATCCAAAGAACCCCTGAGATACAGGTTATGTTCCATACTCTGCTGGTACTCAGAAACTCTAATGGCAAACAACCTACAAAATTCTTGAGGTGACAATGCAACAAGGAACTATTTTGCTGGCCGGAGTTAAACCACAACACTATATTTGTTGAGGGATTTTTCAGTTAGTCCACAAAAGCTGTTGAAAATAATGTACTTATTTAATTTGCAGTCTGAAGAAAAAGTAGAAAAATAATTACCCAATCATAGATGTTTCTACCATTCACACAATTTAAAAAGTGAACAATGTATTCTACACTAGCTGAGTTTTTTACATTAATCCATTGACTATTTTTCACTTTTCCAATTTTTCTTAAAGGGGGAAGGGAAAAAATGTATCAGACTACTTGAATATAAAATGGATACAAGTTTGGCTAGAACAGTGCATTCCTTCAAGGGAATGTGGTATCTCCATGATAAATATGCATAAATTTAGCAGTTCCCTCTACTAACACACTACTTAACCACGTTTTTACATTAGACTTTAAATTAATGCCATTATTACTTGGTATTCTACCGTCTTCTAGTCTCTGACACACTGTCATTGCACAATACAAGTTTATACCTTGAATAATCCCAGTTTGTGGGTTAACATATTCTATTCAACACTGTAATAACAGTAAACAAAAACAGCTCAGCTATGCAGCAAAACCTACCAAACCACACAGATGGTTATAAGGTTTTCATTGTGTGGTTTCCATAGCAATCATATTGCAAATCTGGAAGCTTCTTGCAAATAAGCAGCTTGTATTTACATGCCTCTCGGCTGCAGCATGGAACTCTACAACATGTGAAGTTGTTATACCAATCACATATTGTTAGAAAAACCATTGGAAGATGTTTTGATCAGTTCAGATAAAAACTACTGCAGTGAACTAATTTTTCATCTATTTCATAACGATATAAGTAATCACACGCTTGTAATGCACATTAATATAGCTTCATTTGAAATCTCACTCTGGTGTCAGAAGGTTATAAGCATACAAACAGGTCTTGTAAGACAGACCCCCACAAAAATACTTATATTATTAAATTATCAATTACAAAAAAAAGAAAACACAGTGACTACTATCGTACTCAGCAGAAATAACAGATGCATGCAAACAGTGTACATGAAGAACTCTGCTGACACTGAACGTCACGGTTCTATACTGCTTAGTGCAAGAAAAAGATACAAAGGCGTGGTAGCACCGAGAGTATTACTCCTCCAAAATGATTTTTTTGCTACCCAATAATAATTCTGCACAAATGTAAACAAGAACTTTCAAACATAGAAGAATAAATGCTTACCGTGGGAAAGAGTCAAGACCTTTGAATCAACTCCCAGATTTATAATTTTATGAATTGACTTAACCCCATAACAGATGGGTTATTACTCTAATAAGGAACATAAATCAATCCAGCTATGTAATGTTTTTCAAAATTACCAAGAACTGGTTTATTTACAAACAAGTTTATTTGTTTAGAGAAACCTTTAAGGATTCCAAAGAAGGAAGAATAAACACAAAAAATTTAAGAACAAAATCGTTTTTATAATTTGGCCAGACTGACACCTTCTGCTAGCGTTAGGAGTGAGGGCTAGAGACCATCTGGGGTCAGAGTAATAAGAATTAACACCCTGTTTTATGCAGGGCCAGCAAGCTGCCTTACTTGAGGACAGTGTTCCCCAACCTTGGGGAGGGGTTCCTCTGCAGTAGTCTCACTATATACATACCTGCCCATACACTTCACCCAAACTCTTACAGTCTTTTAGGCTAGGCAGCTTGATATCCCAGAAATCCTCCATGTGTTGCTTGATCCTAGGCTTATTTGCCTTGGCGCGTGTATTTACAGTGGCAGGGATTTTCCTTTCTGGTGCCTTCTTTTAGGTTCCAGATACACCCTGTATGGAGAGATCTCCAAATCCAAGTAGCAAAACAAGCTCTCATAATTCACCAATGTTCCCTTTCCCGCAGTTTCTCCCAGATGTGACAGATTACTGGAAGATTTACACACAATTTCTTGACATTTCACCCTGCATTCCCAGTAGCACTGTGGTGCACTCTGAAAACAAATGAAACTATTTGGAAAAGGCTGCTATTCTCTAGCCACTGTATGACATCTAGGGGGCAGCAGAGAGGGAGAGACAGACTATCGTGTTATTAAAGCTCCACCTGACTGAACTGAGGTGCACAGTCTGGGGATGAAAACACCTCCAGGACAGAGAGAGAAGTGGGAAACAAGCTGGTTGCTATTTAGAGAAGATATTATAAAGATAAGAATTTGTTACCATGACAGAAGAGAGGACAATTCTTATTTTATTCCTACTTCTATGGGTCAGCTAGTTACCATCCAAACAGACAAGTTCTATTCCTGCATGACAATCGTGAGTGAAAAAAAACAATTTCCACAGCACAAGCAGAGGAGAGAGAGACAGAAATGGGTCAAGCAGACACAGGCTAAACACTGGGATTGTGGAAATAGAAGTCCAGGTTATAAATAATATAAACATACATTTTAATGAAAAATATTATGCACCCTGAGAAGCTTTAGTTGAGGACAACCCATGCCAATTCCTAGCCCCAATTCCTTTCGACACATGTGATCCAAGTCTTACTACAAGATGGAGACAAAAAGTTTCATTCAAATATACTACCAGCTAAACTGGATGGGACCTCCAACTAACACTTTTTGCACAGGTTGTAATCAGCTCTTTGAAAACAACCATTATTTAAATTCTAGAGTAAGGTTGAGTATAGGCACCACTGTATCCAACTAGTAGAGGGTTACAGAAGTCTGTTATTACTATTGACAATGTACTGATCTCCCAGTGGCCTCAAATAAATAGCATTGGCTGTACAAAGTGAAAAAGCTAGAATCATGAAATACTTCAGGATAGAAGCGACCAGTGGAAATCGCTTAGTGTAACACCCTGCTCTAACTCTGAAAGTTAGATCGAGTTTCTAGTAAACAGCATTTGGCCTCTTCTGGTGCTCTGCACTAAGCTATTCAGCAGCAGTTTATAAGGGTCTGTGCATTTCAATAGTTCACGTATGAGACAGCTGAAGCTAATGACTTTATACACAAGGATTAGCTCAAATGACTAAGTTTTATCCAGATCTTGCCAAGTCTCCAGATGTGAGGTTTCCTGAATTCCTTGAGAAATCCTGGACTTTTTTTTTCCCCTCAGTTGCACTCTTTGGGTCTTGAAAAGGTGCCACTGTGCACCACCGTTACTCCTAATTGTGTAAGCAGTCTGAATAACCAAACCAGCCATCTCAGCTAAAGTGAAGCACTGCCTCCTGTTGAGAAGACCTTGGAAAAGTTACTGCAACATCTGCAGAAAAAAGATCAGTAGATTTTGCTACAAATTATCTCAGGCTCAGTGTTGCAGGAAAAGGAGGTGAGAAGGAGAGGAAGTGATATTGGAGTCCTGGAATATCACTTACCCATTTTCAGGAGAAAAAAAACCCCATTCTCTCTTAAAACAAACTTCCTGTGACAACATCCAGTGAATCTAAGCATATGTTATGGTTTGACTTAATCAAAACCAAAAAGTAGATATAACATTCCCTTCCTAACAAAAGCATTTTGGGGTTACAGCATTTGCTAAACTGAAGAGGGAAGTAAACCCAAACAATCCCAGTCCCACTAGGGACAAATACAAAACACTTTAATGCTGCAATTCTCTAGTCTTGTGCAGAAGAATGTTGTTTGGATCATATAAGTGTTGCTCTGAAGAATAATAACAGAGTGAAGTAGTAGAGAGGAAAAAAAAAGTCTGAAGAACTGTTTGAGGAAAAAAAATCTCTTTCTAAATACATCTGTGAAAAAGACACTGCATTTCTCCTACATTATTGTGCACTTACCCATCCACATGAACTATACTAGCGCAGTGGATTAAAACCCCCGTGTTTTTAAAAGAAGGAAGATACTACATAACTTCTCACTAGTGTACTGAAAAAAAACAAGGAACAAAATATTTTCTAGAAGAAAGTATTTTTTTATAATGTTTTAGGGCAGAAAGTATGAAGAGTAAGTGATCAAAGAACACATCTCTGTCCTTGGAGGAAAAACAGTTACTCTCACACGGACAGAAAATTGAGCATTGTCAGCAAGGTCATCCACAGTTGTTGCAAAGTGGATCTTCTCCCTCTACTGTGCATAATTTTACCAAGTTTTCAGGAAATACAGGCACAAGCTTTGCTTCCCTACTTGTTCAGACCTGAATATATGTTAACAGCTTTCTTCTTGCTTTTACTTTCCTTTCCCCAGTACCAAGTGTCCCAGCATCCGTGCTTCCCTGCCCTTGCCCCATTCTGTGTCACAACCAATTCGCATAAAGACTATATCCTCTACGGACCCCACAGATTTTGTTCATTTACCAAACAGAGATTGTTACTATGAAAGTTGCTGTTTCCAGGGTTTCACAAAGCCCTTCAGGCTTTAAGAGCAAAGTAGCACAATGGGAGGAAAAACATGCTCAGTCACCTGAACGACAGAACGGAATATATTCATTAGGACAACTGCACAATCTACAGAGGTACAAGCAATTCCTGGGTTTAGATATGAATATATTAAGATTTCATTAACTCAGCTTCCTGCTGGGAGTGCCTGCTTGAAGTTCTTGCAAATAAGCAATCTTCAGTCATGTTTTGAGTGACAGCCGACTCAACTTAGTTGTGCAGTTCCTAGCACCAGTCTTCCAAAAAACAAATAACTTTAAATCTCCAATTAAAAGAGAAAAAGCAACCACTTCACATTCACTACATTCTATTTTTTTTTTTTTGTAGACTAACACAGACACAAAAGAATTAACAGTTTGTCAATTTAAGGTTAAAGCAGGAAAATAATTAGTTAGCCTGACAGGATTAGGAGGAATAAAAGTATGTAAAATCTTGGTTACACCAAAAGCAAGCTTTGGAAGACTGGAGTTAGAAAAAAACCATGAAAATCAGGAGTATATACCAGGAAAGACCATTTAGAATGTCTAATTTTGGTATACTAAAATCTCTGACAAAATGATCTAATTATTATTAATAAAATTCAATACAAATATGCCAAAGTGCAATGTGCGCTGCATAGAAATAAGGGATGGGTTTTGCACTGACCTTTTTATTTCCTCATGAAGAAAGTCCTGATAATAGTAATTCTTCTCAAGAGAAAAGATAAAGGTCATCACAAGCAAGTTCAATTGTGGATATGCACACAATAATTATAATGAAAAATAAAATTACAGAGACCCACTTCCAGAAACTCATTCATTCTTTTCCCGTTTTTCTATTCACAGACACTCTGTATTTACAACTCAAGTCACTGCTTCAGAGATTTGTTTTCAGAAATTCAGTCTTTTAGGATTGTCTAATCCTACATGCTGCGTAAACTAGTCAGAATATATTAAGCCCAGAAAACAAAAAATCATTTGATGTGCCATCAAACAAGGTGAAAATTTCTAAAGTGACATCAGAATCCAGCTCCTCACAAATTCCTTAAGTTTGACCAGGCACTTTTTAAAATGTTACTTACATTTTTTTGATCAAGAGATCAGATAACTTCCACCCTGAACAGAAGCATCTCTGAAGGTAAAGTTTCATGTTAGCTTCCAACAAAAGCATAATTTTGACTTTACTTCTAAAAATGTTCCTAAAACCTCAAATTTGGCATACAAAATAGAGGCAACAGACATTTTACCTAAATCCATATGTAAATATTTTGAAAAGGAATATTTTATATTTTTAGATGCTGCTCCTAGCAGGCCTCAACAATGTAAAGGAAAGCTTCTGGGGTTTAATGTTTCTACACGTTCATCTAATTATTTAGCTGCTTAACAAAAAATGCTCCGTCTCCCCCCTCACCCTCACAAAAACGTATTGCTATTATTGGACAGAATGCAAATTAGTAGCTCAAAGGGACAAGACAAACAACGATTTTGAAGTTGATTCCTTGGTTGCATTGTAGGTTCCCAGGAATTTGCAGTAGAGATTGCTTGCCTATATATGTGAGGCATGCACGTAAGTACATTCTTATACATAAACATAATAAAGATTTATGTGAACTCACTGTGACTAAAATAAATTTGTTTGTTCTCTCAACCCGTAATAGCTCTTAGTTATGTAAATAGTTTAAGTGTTCAACATGACATTTTATAAACCTTATTATTAAAATGTTTTCCTAAAATAAATGTGGTGGCTATTAAAATCTACATAGAAAATATAAATAGTTCTCTATGTAAATATATCTAGCAATCAAATATTCAATTTAACTAATCTATACTGTATAACTCTGTACTACAGTGTTATTTGACAACTATGTACAGGGGTTATATTTCTGAGGCTTAAATTTATATGATACACCGAAAAAAAAAACTCTGTAAATGTCAAGTAAAGTTTCCCATACTCGTTGATCAGCAGCAAGATTTAAATTTAAAAGCCACTTCTGAAAACTACATATCCCTAATTGTGACAAATGTGACTTGACATAATATTTACATACACAGAATTTATAAAGAAAGCATCTTGTTTAAACCATATAATATCCTTTAATAACCTGCAGGGTTAAAGTATTCAAATTTATAGTCTGATTCCAGAAATGAACTTACTCAAAGAGGGACAGAAGACAAGCCATTTCAGCATAGCTCACTTTAGTGAAAGGAAACACAATACAGTTGTTGGCATGTTTCCACAAGAAAAGTCTGGCTCCCAGATGCTTCTCTTATAACTCTTTTAAAAATGTTCGACCAAGAGCTTTTTGTATTCTCTGTGTTTATCATTAATTGCACATTGGGGAGGAAAAAAAAAAAAAAATCAGCAGCTTTCACCCTTTGGGTATTTTTCATGAAAAGTAACAAACCCACACCACTGTCTCTTTTCATTGTTTATGCCCCGTGCCATCAAATTATGTCAGCTGTGCTAAATCCTTACTCCAGCTTAAATGACGAAATTAAGTAATTGTATAAGCACTCTTGTTATGATTCACTAGTAAACAAAAATCAGGTTAAATCAGAAATAAGCAGAAAACTACCGCTGCAACGCCCGCTGTCCACATGTACCGTATTTTGGGTAACATTCCCATTCATTTCTACAAGTACCATCCCATTACCATGTTAAGTCCAGGGTGGGACCTGCAACTCTGGATGTCAGATCTGGCCAGCCCTAGATGCCACATACCACGAGGCACCTCAGAAAGATCAGGTAGGACAGCAGGGATCTGGAAACAGTTCATAAGCAGGATGTGACAACTGCTCCCCAGGTGGCTCCCCACGTTACTGTGGGACTGGCATGCATCTCGGAAAAAAGCAGGGCCCCTGGAGTCCCAAATTACTTGAAAACCCTCACAGCCAGTACTTTGGATTGCCCAGCTCTCATGCAGTGGCACAACACAGTCCCAGTTGCACTGTAAGAAACACCATCTGTAGGCCTGAGAAATTGGGTCTTATGACCCATATGGGAATTATGACAAAATCATATCCATCTTAAACTTTAGTTTATTGAATTATCTGAAACTACTGTTCAGCATTTAGTAATGGAGATGGCTCACTTTGTAAGGAAACGAAACTGAGACAGGTATGGAAGGAGGTATAGATTCAGCTAGCATATTTTGGGAGAATGGAAGGACGATCTTCATGCTAGGATCCACAGGCTTATCTGCAGACAGCGCTTTATTTTGAAAATGAGATTCCCTCCTTTAATTCCCCATCTTGCTCACGGTTGCCTTCAAGATTCAAGGACAGAATAATTGTTACAGACTGCTAAGACAACATCCTTCCACAAACAAGAGATGGAAGTACTGGAACCACTTCCTTAAGGATATTGAAGTTCCTGAGATCTCAAACTAGTTTTCATTAGAACATGCACTCCAAGTTTTTAGGTGGAGGAAATCAAGGTGTGTTACGAAAAAGTAGACCTCAGAAAAAGGACTGAAATTAAATATTCCCTGTGCCACCCCCTTTCTGGACAAGAAAATTGTCCTCCTAACCTTACTGTCTAATCAAAATCTCACTGACTTGCCAAAAACTTTCCAGCCTTTTCTGGCTTCCTAATAAAACATTCTTCCCTTTGTTGGTGAAACTTATCTGTGTACCTGCACTTCCCTGGAGCATCCCTCCCTCCACTCCAGGGCACAGCAGACAGCTGCATCTTGCCCCCTCTGCCCGGTCCACTGTGTGGTCTGGGAGCTGTATCCTACTGACCGTTTTCCTTTCCTACAAGCAATCAACCTGCTTCTTACAAAGACTCCTACCTAGCCCAGGGAGCAGCAGCCAAGACAAGCAGGCAGCCTTTTCCTATGTTGCCTTCCTTGTGTATGTGTAAGCTAAACATGACATCCATTCCACACACAGTACACTGTAATGCCCAAGCAAATCAGGTATACATGTATACCGTCAGAAAAATTCATGAAGCCCCAGTTAATTAGTAGTATTTTGTTCTTTGCTAATTTCTCCATTTTGAGGAGAGTAGGAAGTAAGTAGCAGATAAAAAGCACACTGAGAGCAAAAGACATACAGAAGGATTTATGCTGATGCCTTCCTGAAGGCTGAAAAATTCAAAAAAGAGATTTGTATTGACGGTAACAGAGTGATGAATTCAGCCTTTAAAGCCCACCTTGCTGGGTCTTATTTGAGAATCTAGTTGTATAAATTATGGTTCTTTAATAGCTACCTTGTGGAAAGCAGAAAAGTTGTGAAGCGACAGCCTGAGGCACCATATAACCTCTGGTTGCTCTTGTTTCTCAAAAAAAACCTCTACCTAATGGTTTTAACAGCCTGATATGCAGTCATTCGTCACAAATTCAAAAAGTAAAGGTTCCTTGATCTATCTATACAGTATTCATCACAGCTATACCCAAGCAGTAGAGCAAGCCCAACATTTCTATTTTCATAAATATACATAATGCAATTGACATTTTGCTTTGAACTTGCTAAACTACAGCAATTCCTCAAATTTATGGTTAATAAACTATCTCACATACCAAGACATTTCTTCTCAATGCTTTGCATTAGAATTATTGCACTGCTTCTTAATTAGATAAAACCAGTGCTACCACAGAAAAATACTTTGCTTTCAAAAGAATTGAACTTTGGGTCCATAACCCACTGAAGACATGCATGCATAAACCAAGCTTGGTTCACATTTAACATGAAGTCAGCTGTCAGAAACAGAGTCAACACTGAAAAAACTATGATACAAGTAAAATTACTTTGTGTGATTTTGTCTTGCCAGGATGACAAGCTTTTCTGACACAGGATTCTATCTCTTAATAACAAACAACTTGTGTCACACACTGTTCACATCAGATTGGTTTTACAAATCAAAAGTGTCAAACGTTGGTTAGTGCTGGTGCACAGAAAATAGTATAAAAATGATTGATCTGTACGTGCAATAAAAGATCTTATTGAAATAAGAAATTGTCTTTCAATGAGCTGTGTGCTAACTCTTTTGAAAGAGTTCTTTAAACATAAAAACACATGATTAAAAATATTTCTTTTTTAGCTATTAAGTCATGTCTTCTAATTTTTAAGTAAATAAGCTTCAAAATGCCAATACACAATGCAGATTTAACAATCTATTCCTGGTTTATTTGGGGATGGGGGTTCTCTAATTGGGCATTAGGGTGGAGGGTTTTTTGTTTGTTTGTTTTAATCTCTGAAATACAGAAATAAAATTCAGCCTTTGCTAACCCAAGACTTTGACAAACACAGCCTTTCCTTCAATGTGTTATGCCAGTTGTCCAGAACTTCAGGAAGGTTCACTTCTGTTTTCTTCACTTGTAAACTCTGAAACGTATGAATTCTGTAACATCTGAAAACTACGAAGTCTTGCATGCTTTTCAAAGACAGGAGAATAAATACGTAAACTGAACAGCACACATTTTCCATTTACTGTAGATACTGTAATTAACTGCTTTGAATCTCACAACTGATCAAATTTTCAGCAGCACAAGTATATTACTAAAGGAAGACTACTCTTTTCTAAGAGTATTCCTCAGTGGACAACCCCACCCCAAGTCAAATCAGTAAATATATCCCTCACATGCAAATCAGACTAAATATGAATATGCAGTTATTATTCAATTTTTATTGGCCTCCTCACTTGCATGTTTGTGAACGTATGTGTGATGGAGGAACAGGGGTTGAACTGTGTCATGAACAGCAGACCTTCCTGACAGCTATGGGCCACCTGTTGTTCACACACCACCACTTTATATTCACTTTTCAAGAAACACAGAAGAGCCTGTGAACCTTATTTTTCCTTCAAAGACTTGCCACTTCCCACACAATGTTCACCTACACCAGAATGTCTTACCTCCTCTTCCATCATTAACATCAATAAGACAGAAACGGTTACCTCTTTAGATGTAGGATTACCTTATTTGAAGATAAAGCCCAAGCTTTTGTGGCAAACCAAAGCTGAGGTCCAGGTATCAAGTTCCTAACCACCTTCTGGATTTAATGTCTTTAAATACAACAAGTTGTCTGGATTCATAACTCACGTCTTGCGCTGAAGGACACTCATATATATACAACCCATAACAGGCCCTAAAACCCAGAGTGACAGAGAATTCAGATACAGCTCCATTTCATCATAGCGCTTGGGATTCAGCAATATACAGCTGAAAGATTGTTTTTAAATTATTTCCATGTCTGGCATATAATCAGACACTTAGTAGACCCCAAATCCCAGTGATCAAGACAATAAACCACACATCTTGGACAGAAAAAAAAAAATCTTTCCTATTCTCTGACACCAAAAGGTAGTTTACAACTGCTTTTCACTACTCTTGTATTATTCTAATTACTTTTGCTTTACAGCAAACTGAGTAAGCCCTGTAGCACCCCCTTCTCCTTATCTAGTACTCCACCTATCAGCAAGATATTATGGGGAAAAATATTCCATATATAAAAATAACACAATGGCTAAACAAGTGAAAAATATTAATTTCTTAACAACACTGAGATCCAACCTTTGAAAAAATGCTTTTGAAGAACCACCTATCCTCACTGTCTTAAAAAGAAAACAAAAAAAATTCCTTGCCATCTTCTTGAATCTGAAAGAAGTTTAAAGGAAACTATTCAAAACACTTTCAGGAATTACTTTGGAAACTCATCTTTAGCACTGTCCTCAAAAATGCTGACCTAGTCTTTTTAGCTTCAAATATTACAGATGCTACTTTTACTTTATACTTGGAAGTCACTACATTTACTAATTAAAAGCACTTAGAATTCTTTCTGTGGAAAAATACAAATAAAAAACTGATAGCACATCAGCATTATATACAATTTCTGTGGACAAGAAGTAAAGAATTCCCTAACTACTTGAGGCAAACAACAAATGCTGTGAGGAATTTGGACAATATAACAGGATATGTAATATACTGACCGAACAGCAGTGATCACAAGTAAGGTCTCAGATTCTGTAATCACCTGCGTCTCTGCTGACTTAAACCTACTGCTCTGGTTTACAATGACCAATTAACAGTTTCTTCATTTAGCTTACTGGTTTTAGGAACTGATTATATAGCTGTGAATCCACAAAGTGGGACTGCTTGGCACTGAACACTATGTTGGGCCCACAGACCCTGACTGTGATATATTAAAAACTCTAAAATAAGCAAAGGTCCCCTGAAAAGGCATTTTCATTAACACAGAGCTGTGAAATCTTCACTTCTAGTGCCAAAAAGTCAATACATCTGACACTACATTTTGAGAACACAAATATTTGCTATGACTCATTGTTCATGACTGACAGATCAAACTTCCCCTCAAACTCCTCTGCAAAATCATTACTCCCTTCTTCACAAGAAGAAGTAAATGAGAGATCATGTTCTTTCCCTCACCTCCATACTCATGAAAAGGGTACAGCATCATAAAAATGGTGCTTCAAAGCTCAAGCAATCCAGCAACGAGAGACGATGAGGATGGTGTTAAGTTATGCTGATTAACTGCAGAGGTTAACCATTAGTAAAAATCAAAGCAATAAAGCTGCTTAAAAAGAAACCGTAAGATAGAAACACGATGATCATTCCCTACCTTCATATTCAATGTTAGAAATAAGTTCTGAAACAACATCAATATAAAATTTTTAAACTATTTAAAAGACTTCGTTTTAAAAACTAAGAATCAAACCTTGTCTTTAGAGACATTTTAATGGCAACTATACTGTACACCATGGAAGCTATTGCTATAATGCAAGTTTGCGAGCAGAAGAACAGAAGAAAAAAGACCTATCTTAATTTTCAATCTTGTGTTGTATGTAAGCTTTTATTAACTCCTCTTTTCTCCCGTTGTGCAAGAGTATTGTAGACAATACACAAACTGAGTTGAGGGTGTTGAAAGGATCAAGATGGTAGGCAGTAGTTTTGGGTATGTGCTCCATACAGATGTGAAACCAAGGAAGACAGTACTGAAAGGCCTTAAAAATTATGTGTCTGAAACCCCAAGTTAATAGAAAATAATTGGTCTTCATTGGCTGTAACAGATGACCACATCTTCAAAGTTGGCAAGTGTTCTCTTTTCTGACAAGGACAACTCAATTGTTTAGAACACCACTAAGCTAGAACATGACACACAGAGAAGCAGGTAATAGTACAGTTTTAGAGGTTATGTGACAGCTTATAAGATCCAGCTGTGGACTGCAAAATTATATAGTGTACTAAGGTAGAAAATAAATACCTAATTAAGCAAAACCAGGCCTTTATTGACAATATTTTTAATTTTGCTTAACCAAGATTTTATTAAAAACAAAAAGACACAAGCTTAGTTTGTTGAAGTCAGTATAAAACTTTCTTTTCCTGAATAATCTTGCACGGAAGGTTTTACAAGTTCGGAAATCTTTGGCAGTTCTGATGCTTTTGACTCTACTTGAATACCCACAGTAAAACACTGACTGAGAACCAGGAAAATGATGCTTCTATGGTAAATATGAATTTGTACATGCTATTAAAGAAGAAAGTGACCTAACAGATCAAAAGATTAATTTTCCCACCTCTCTCTGTACCCCCCACCCCCAACTATCAACCCCCTCCTCCTGCCAGCAGACAGTACAAATTGAATGACACTGAAATGTATGTTTTTAACAGGCTAATAGACTTTTAACATTCTGGATACTGGTTTGAAGCAATCTAGTTTTTGTCTGGAAAATTCATCGACACTGCCTCCTGCCAGAAGCAGGGAAAAAAATACAGCTAAGGAATAAGATCGCTAGGTAATACAGCCATCAGTCGGTCCTGCTTACTGCAACAGTTCTTAAAAATTCCCAGTTTTCAAAGCTGTGCAAAAAATTCCATATCCTCTTCTTAATACAAACACTCTTTATTCAAATACCAAACGGACTGTATCATGAACTGGTTTAATTTCCTTCTGAAATGCTGATATAGAAACACTGGAGAACCACAGAAATGCAAAGTTTTACTTACTTGAGAAACTGCAAATTATAGCCAAATAAATAATAACAAGATACAGTGAGCTGTGTACCTGAAAATCAGTATTTATAAAGCTAGTGGATCTGCAGAAGCAAAGGATGAGAAGTTTCTAACACTGAGATGCTTTGACGATAAAAACAAAGTGAAGACTAACTTCTCCCTCTTCACACAGGTATCTAGCATATTTGCCTTCTGCATTGCAGAGCTTAGCATAGCTTTGTGACTGTACAAGTTATTCTTTTTTTCTTTTCTCTTAACAGGTGTTCAGAATTCCTTATTTGTTCTGTATTACTAAGTCAGGTAACAGCAGGGATAATGATGCTCCACCCTTTGACCATGAAAGGAAGGAAGAATAATTCACTTACCTGGGAAAACAGAAAGGACAGTCAACTGGAATTAAATGCAACCAATCCGGGCTAATTAAGGCAGATGAGACCAAACTGGAGTATGCTCTTTTACCATCAAGTTTAGATGAACAGCTATACAAGAACTAAATAAGGCCTACTCCTGTGCAGTTTGTCAACTAGCCTTTCATCTAATACTCTTCAATATGCTATGGATTAAGAAGAAAAGGACTGCTCTTAGGCATCAGTCGTAAGTTTTTAATTAAGTAAGTTTAAGCAAATTACTATTAAAGAACATTTCTGGAAGAGAAAAAGCAGCTTTAACCACCTAAAATCTACTGCAAACTTACGCTTTATTTCTACTTAGTTATGCCAACACATCACAGCCAAAATTAAGAGCTCCACTGTACAAGGTGAGATGGTTCTTTCTGAAAAGTTAACAATTCAAATAGATTAAATGGAGACAGCATGAGATAAAGAAAGATAATATCCCTACTTGATAACACAAAAATGAAGCACCACTCCAAGATCATGGGGAAAGAAATTCATTTAACTAAAACCTGAAACTACATTTCTTGAATAACAGAACAGCTATCCTTTCTTTGTGACCAGCTCTTCCGTTACATTTCAGATTTATTAGCCACATTAGGAGAATACCGTTCCTGAAAAACTGACATAAGAATGGGATGTAAGTGAAAATAGTCTAAATTCTCGCAGAATCATACCAAGGCAGTAATTCTCTGAAGACAGAGCTCAAAGCAAAGAACTCAAAGCGTACATTAATTTCTGCCCCTCTACCAATATTATATGTATTACTGCTCCAGATCTACTTACTGCTTGAGATCCAAATGAACAGGTAAGATAAGTGAAACTCAGAAGAGAGTAATTTATCCCGGGATAGATCTAGAGCTTCTTTAACAGAAGCATAAGCAAGCATACAAGATCACCTTCTGTGAGAGCCTGGGCATCCAAAAAGCACTGCAATAGGGTTTGGCTGTATCCTCTAGCTATAAGATTAAGCCACGTAATGTAGTTTTTATATTCACTACAGAAGAGGTTTTCAGCATGCATGACACTGCATTTCAGCAGAACATGTATTCTGCGCTGAAGTAGTCTAGGTACAATTCAAAGAAATGGAACCAAAAAACCTAGCTCTTAAAGAACTGAGTGGTGCTATAATTTTATGATAATTTTCACCAGCCACTCATGTTCTCCACTCCCTTGGTTCACTGATATGACATTAAAATGAAACCAAGGCATACTATAAAATGTTTTCTTCTCCAATGGTCAGAATATTCAACCTAACAGATACAGAAAGTTAGTTAGCATCACATGAGTTGACTAATTTTTCCTCTCAAGTTATTGCTGGTAACTGCACTGCCCCAAACAGCAAGGGGTGCAAAACATTATTTCATACAAAGTGATTATTAATTGTTTTATCACCTTAAAATATCATTTCTTAACTAATGGTAACTGAAAAATTGATTTTTCCATAGCTGCTTAAAATATAACCAAGAACAACCACCTTTCTCCTAGTACCTGAATGTCTATAATCAACTCCAAGAGCTTTGCCAAGCTTTTTTTCTTTTGTTTTGCCATCCGAAAGATGCATTTGGACATCTAGAGGAATAATCATTTGACCACATCAGAAAGTCCACAGTAAAAGGTTTCTGTGTAATCACAGTCATGCTAGAACATACGAAACAAAACAACATCAATATTCACGTTGCTTTATTTACAGTTCTACTCCAGCGCTCTTTCAAGCCAACAAATTGCTTTCTTGCAGGATCATATACCATCATATATTAGACAGCAGCTGATAACATATGGAGTGATAGTGAACTTATGCTTAGTAGAAATGCCAAAATGAATAAAGAAAAAAATGATGGGCAAGTTGGTGGAAAAAGCTGTAAGGTAAGTCAATGTTTTTCGTTTAAAAAAACCTGCACACCAGAGAACGTTAATGAGCCGAAAGTCCCCTGAAGACCACTTTTTACACATTCCGCACTATTTTCACGGCACTGCTAAAGAAAAGTGAACTGTTCTCACCCAGACCTAGTTGAAGACACATTCTTTTTTCAATGTCACAGAAAAGCTTGAAATCTGAAAGTATCTTATTCATCAAGTTACTTTACTCACTTACTTTTAGCCACTTAGAGTTATCAAACTAGAAGTAGAGAAGAAAAATGATCACAAGTCACAAAGTAAATAATTTCAACAATACCTTTAACTTCTTCATAAATGCTATCATCTATTGGTTCAATGCCTGCTTGTCCAACATCATCATATTCCTCTTCCTCCTCCTCGGGAATAGTATTAGATTCCATATCTACGTAATAGCGGTTTAAAAAAAGTTAACATTTACTAGAAAAGAATACCTAAGCAGAAAACCTGGTGCTTACAGTATATTCTTCTTATTTTCTTATAATGGTCATAAGGGAAAGCTTTCAAGCTAAACAGTATTCCTGGAGAAAAGCAAAAATCTTGCAAAAGGAGAGAAGTCATAAAAGTTACAGCATGACTGAAAACTAGGACTTGCTATTCAAAACTTGGACAAGCGGGAATGCTACATATACAAATGTGACAGATACGTTAATGGACAGAAGTACCATCTCTACGGCACTGGCAATAAAGTCTACTGCTCTACTGGCTGACTTACCTTGAATTACAAATTTGACTTGCTGTACCCATTCCTCTGCTTCTTTAGGAGTGGCAGCTGTAAACTATTAAACATTTATTAATAACCACTAGCAGTAATGACAAAAACACAGCTACAATTTCATTAGCAATAAAAAAAAAAGGACTGTAGCATTCTCATCACTTCCTCGAGAAGCGATTAGTAATTCTTTTCATGTCTTCTGGTACTTTTCTTGCAAGGATGCTTCTTATAATGTACAGCTAATTTTGACAAATTTACGTAATTGAAGGAGAGGATGATGGATTTGAAACTCTGATCAGCAGCTGGCAGCTGTGCAGAAAAAAGCTGCTTCTCTTCATCAATGTCAAAGCCAGAACTGATGAACAAAATTTGCCCTTGACAATTAGAAGACACCCATGAATTTCTTTAGACTGCTGGGTACAGTTTTCTTAAAAATGTTCTTGTCAGACTCCAACACACTACCTGACAGCTTAATTAACTGGCTTTCAACTGCAATCTCAGATATTTAAAACTTATTAAACTTACATTCCATATTGATGTCTAGCTGATAGATCTCTGAATCGCACAGCTGATATGTGCCTTTACGTAGATTTTCCTTCAAAGCCATGACCAATACAATATGTATTTAACACTGATATGTTTTAACTTTTTTTTTACTGTTTAATTCATCCAAGAAATCACAGACATACCATACAATAGATAATAAAATGCTAACATTGAAATGACCAATAGATAAAGATGATAGATTTCCTTGCTCTTGTCCAAAAAGATAATATTTGAACACTACATACATATTTTAAATCAGATTTTTTTCCTGACATATGAATATACAATATAAGCAAGCAAGGGTTTCCTTTTTACATTAAGATGTCAGTGAAAGTTGTTTTACTGAAATGTTAATTCAGTAACTGGAATTCTAACGGCTTTATCAATTTAATTTCAAGTCAACATAAAAAAGTCCAACCTGATAAATGCGCTTATCAGGAGCGGAGATTTCAAAACAGCAATCTTTCTTTGCATCCTTCCGAAGGCTATTATTCATTCTGATGGTGTAGCCCTCTAAGGCAAATTCACCTTTTTGTTGTTTGTCTGTTGGAGATAAAAAACAAAAGTTAGAGCTTCATTTACAACAGTGAATGTAAGTGGCTCAGCAGGTTATCGTTTATTCAGATTTTGTTTTCTAGTTCATGAATTTTACAAAGAACAGGGAGGTTTTTAGCAAAATGATTAAGTGATGCTTCTGGAGATAAAGCTTTATTTTAAAGGAAGATGTACACAAAAGTACATTTTTCTGTAGGATGCCTAAGGAATTCCACAGGGGGATGTATGCAGATGGTGGTCTTATTTAGTAAGAAGTGCATGTTATGACACTTGTATCTAGGGAAAGCCAAAGAACTGGAACTTACAAGACACGTTTCCTATAAATCAGTGTCTCTTTCAGGTTCAGTAAACCAATGGGAAAACCTGTCCAGCTCAGAACTTGCTGGGCTCCCTCCTAAACTAACCACTTCACTCAAAAAAACCAAATTTCAATCCTCTTTTTAAGCAATTGGAAAAGCTTCTCCTCACATTCCCCCACCCACTCCCACATGTGCCTCTTTTCCACATGGCACAAATACAGAATGAGTTTTGTTATAAATTCAGGTGTGTGTTCCAAAAGCATTTCTCTCAATGCAGCAAATGTTTAATTAGCTAATAAAAGTACTGAGCCCTACCACAGTTTATTATGTAGAGCCATGTGGTTGTTTTAAAGACAATCCTACTTTTCAAAGGTTCTGGTTTATAAAAGTATCACTTAGAACAGGCCTGAATTCAAATATACTGCGTGTTGGGCAAGTGGCACCTGAGCACTCCTAGGCTCTTCAGAACAAACCCTACATCTGATTTTATGTGCTCTGGCATGCTTTGGTGAATATTAAAAACAAACCAAAAAAGTAAAAGTAATTCAGTTTTGCTATTTCTGTAGACCGCAGTGCAGCATTCAAGTGAAGATAGGCATCAATCAGTCACATTTCGCTCAGGCAAACAAAGAACAAAGTGCAGTTGCAAATGAAAGAAAATTATATTAAGCGTGGGGTTTTTCCACAGTAGAGAAAAGCATTAATTAACAATAAGCATCAGGTACAACAGCAAAGCTACTTGAAGTATTGCTGAACTTGGGTGAAATTGAGCATCCATTGTTTATGTTTGTCAACAAAAGGAGAAAAGTTCTATAGTAGATAAAAGAGGAAAGAACTCCAATTTTTAACATTATTTTGTCATCTTTCTGGAAATTCAATAGGAAAGCAAATCTTGTTTTCCACTTCTGAGAGGGCAAAAATTGGCTAACACAGCAACATGAACATCAATGGACATAAGGGCTGTCACCATACAAATAATCTTGCTAGTATTCTTACATGCACAAAGTCACAAATTTTTCATCCTTCCACCTTTTTATGAACTCTCACCCAGGGCAGGTAATAACAAATAACACCATTAAATGAGAAAATACAGGGAACTGTTCTATTTTCTCTTTCAGTCCTTCCCCTGCCCTAAGTTTTATTATGTCTTAATTAAGTACTAATGATACAGTACTAATATTTTATATTTGCTCAATCCTCCATCCCTATATCAATCAAACAGCACGCAGATGCAAAATTCATAGAATTGCACCAAGGCACATATTAGAAATACTAACTTGCAATAGGTTAACTAGGTCCCCTTCTGATGAAATTCATTTCTGCCTAGAAATTTCATTGTTCCCTCACTTGTGACCTCAGGGAGAAGATGAAGTGAAACACATTAATTTCTCACTCTCCCATGCTGGAGGTTTATCAAAACCCAAGAAGACAGGAGTATGCAGACAGAATAAACAAACACAGGGTTCAAAAGGTAAAAACATTTTGTCAAGATAAAAACGAGGTAAGTATTCAAATTTAGTCTCTTGGATTACTTCTGAGACTGCTTCTCTGTGACATGGATGATCCCTTTTATGGTAATACAGTTCTACAGAGCTAATCTCAAATTATCTCTGTACCGGTACTCATTCTTTCAAAGAACATTACAGTTAAAAGAGAAAGATGCTCTACTTTGCACTGGAAGGGGAATGCGGTGCATGGTAACCATATTGCATTTGATCGTTTTATTGCTTATACTGTCTTTGTCTTATCTCTCTGAACACACCATTCCAGTGCTAATGAAAGCTACCTGCATGCACCTGTATGTATCACAGCATTGCTACCTTTGCTTCTAACGGTCTGTGTCGTAAAGTACCCCTGATGAAAACCCAGTGTAGCTTTACGCATATGCTTAAAATGTTGACCATGAAGAAATTTTAAGACAATGAGACATTTCACAGCGCTGACCCAGAACCCATTAAATTTGAAAGAAAGACTCTCAGTATGCCTTCACGCTCCCTGTGGCAGCCAGCCAGCGATAAGACCTAGTATGTCCTGAGAAATGGCTCCACAAATACAGAATGGAAGGACACAGGTCAGCTGCGTGTTCTGATGATGACAAGCAATGGAAGCCTACAAATCCCAGTTGCTCTTGATGAATACACCTTTCCAGGTAGGACTGGAGACCAACCCCATCAACTGATCACCATGGAGCAAACCATAAGCCATGGTAGCCATTTGGCCAGGCACAGTAGTCAGGTGCGGGCTTGAAGGCAAGGCCGTCTCGTCATCAGACTCATTGATCACCTCAACTTCATTTATGAGCAAAGGCTTGCCTGCAGCTAAATAGGCGTGTGGGCTTTCAGTTTAAATCTGCCATGTGAAGTTAGCGCCACAGCGACTTCCGTGAACTTCCACAATCAGAGTGGTATTGTTTATATCAGAACTATTTTCTGGAGACTGTTTTAGGGAGAATTAAAACAGTTCTTGATGTTTAAAAACTTCAGAGTCTTAAAATAAGATACAGTTGGGTTTTCTTTGGTGGGAGCCTTAAAAGTAGCTTCAGGAAGCACATTTACATTAGAGATTTCACTTTCATTTTGAACTCCCAAATCAGAACTGATGTTTTGCCTAGGCAAAAATACAACAGCATATTTAGGATGAACTAGAGAAAGACATGCGGATGGAACACACTTCACATTCTTGCTGTCTCTTATTTTCTCAAGAAAGGGCTTTGCAATTCAACAATGAGAAACTCTAAAGCTCTCCCAGAAGAACACAGAACAGTATTGCAAAAGTATAATACTATCTATCTTGTAAAAACAAATAGGACCGTGAATATTGTCAAGCATAAGCTGCTCCACAATTAGGACAAATCTCCTTTCAGAATAAGCTGTTCTTTGCTCTCTTCTCCTCCTCCTCTTCCGATATCAGGCACACAACAGAAAAATAAATCTGGGTCTGTGTAGATAATTTTCCATGAGGAAATTGAAATTATAAAAAGCTAGTTTAACAGAGTGGAGAGTCAGGCACTAAGTATTAAAAAAAAGGTCAAAACTAGTACATAGATATTTGCGGGAAATAAATATGGGAGCTATGTTTTTTGAAAGATAAAATACATATCTGAATGAAATTTGAGAGCCACTTTAAGCATTTTTCTTACATATAAACTTCATTCATCCTAAAAACAGTGAAATATTTTAAACAACGGAAACAGGGCCAGTATATTGGGGGAAAAATGTCTCAAGGGATGCAGAGAAAAAAGTTTTGAAGTAACCTTGCACAACTGAGTCCATGGGAACTTTTAAAACAAAGAAGGGTAAACCTTCAACGGGGTCTTGAAATGATCGGGTTGTAAATTTGAGGCCTAAGGCAATGTGCCCATATTATTAGCACATGTAAAAAGAATTAGTGCATTCTGAAGAACAGAGAGGACTCGGATAGCAGAAAGGAAAGAAGTTACAGGAAAAAGCATAAAGAACAAAGGCAAATGGAAATATTTCAGAGAGTGATAAAGTATTTATAGATACTATTAGAATCTATAATTTAACTCTCTTCATCTCAAAATTAGGAGCCTGTAAGATCTTATGGTTTACATGGCTTCATGCTAAATGTAGTTTCACATACTTTTCCATATGCAGGATGTCTGCTTTCTAAAAATAGAAAGTGTCAGTATCTCTAAAATGGTAATTCCTTTTACAGCTTTTGGAACAGTCCTTTCCAAATGCATGCATAGGAGTTCTTCCCTTTCAGATAGCAGATCTGAAACACAGTAGACTTTTTTTTTTTTTCCCCCTTTAATCTAGTTCTCTGAGAAATCTAAATTGAAAAAAATGAAGAAATGGAGGCAATGGTTGAAACACATTATTTAAGGCACCAGTTTGTTTATATTCAGTTTGCTTATACTCAACTGTTATTTTTTAAATACCACACTATTAAAGACAAGTATGCCTCTCAAGGTCTGAGTTTAACATTCTCACAGCAGAAGATTCAGTACTCATTAGGTAGATGCCTTTTCATTGCCATCACATTGCTGCAACAAAGTCCTATTGAATATTCACAATTCCTGCAGATTTCAATTATGGATTCTGTCAAAACTAAAGTCTAAACTAAACAAGGATTTTTGCCTTTCCTATGTGGTTATTCAAAGAGGGAAGTCTGCAGCTAAAAGCAAAATGGTACTTCAACAGCTTTCCAGTGTGTTTGTCTATCTTTTCTCACTCCTAGAAGAAATTTGCAAGCTTCGCTTGTGGCAGAAATTCCAGTAGCCTGGTTAGGTGAGTCACTAGGGCAGATTTGCAAATGCTTCCCTCTCCTTTAACATTATTCAGTCACCAAGTTCTTAAAACAAAAACAAAACCACAAAAAACAAAAAGAAAAGAAAAGAAAACAAACAAACAAAAAACCACAACACACCCACAACACAAAATAACAACTGTCTTCTGCACAAATAGAAGCAGTCCATCCATTTGCCTGGCCATCACTATCTTACTATTCAGAGAAATCCAAAATTTTCATGTCTATGTTAAAAATAACAAATACATAAATAAAATAAACTCAGACTTTTCTAAAAGCCTCCGAATTATCCCCCTTTTCAACATCACATTACTGGCAAGCAGATACCATTTTCAAGTTATAAAAATGAAAGTAAATTTTTAGTGTCCATTAACAGGGGAAAAAATTACCATGATGTTATCAATTACTGTCTTGCTAAACGTTTAGCTGATCTCTCCAGTTTGCTGAGACAAAAGGGCATATAACACTGTGGCCTAGTGAGGAAGAAGTAATGAAGCCATTAATTCTTTCATCTATAAAGCAACAAATTAACTTTCCTTCTTCGCATGCACTTCTAGGCCTGAAACGTAAGCCATACCACCTAGGTGCCTGAGTACACAGGAACTGCCAGAGACTGTATAGGAAAACGAAATGCTAACAGGGGACCCAACTCAGGATGCAATTGCATGGAAGCAAAGAAAAGAGAAAGACTGTAAAAGGTTTATGGAAGGAAAGGCTATGAAAAGGAGGACCAGGCAAGCTTCTGGAAATCCAAGCCATCTGTGGTATTTGAACATGATTCTCTGCAATGATGTGGGCCACATGCTGGCAACAAATCTTGCAGCACAAGCACAAATATACACGCACTGCCCACAATACCTATTTCTGACGTGTAATTAGATCAAACCTTTAAGCCCTGTTCCTCCATCTACTCCACATATCATTGATCAGGGGAAAAAATGTAGGCAATTTGCTTATACCCGCCTATACTGCAGGGATAAATAACATTGTTTCACTATCCAGTGCTGCACCAAATGTACGAGAAAACAGAGGAGGAAACTGGGAAACAAGACATTTAACAGCCTGCAGGCATCACAACTGTTAAAAGGATGCTTGTAATCTCTTAGGTGAACACACACACATACACAAACACAGAGTCGTTTACTATACTTTCACAGGCTTTAGTTTGTACTATATTGTTCTGGACTAGGTCTCCTATTTTTCATCATTCAACTCTGAATAAATGACACTGAAAATTCTTACACGTATTTGTAAGCTTTATACACTTCCATACTTCTTCTTGCTTTCCCAAGTAAAAAGGAGAAAGTTAGAAAAATTAGAAGTGGTTTGGAAACAATGAATCTACACAACCTAATAAAAAGGCATCCCACAGCCTCACATTTAGCTTTCAGTTACATTTACACTGATATTTAAGAGTGAAAAATCAAACCTTGAACTACAAAATACACACTGCACCAAACACAACATATCCCTCACAGATTATTTGACTATGTGTCCGGTTTTGAAAACATACACAAGCCAAATCAAGCCAAGCAGGACCTAGAAATCCCCACTGCCTCTCTGCATTGTGTCCTACAACAGGCACTAGGCGCTCCTGTAGCCATTGGAAATGACGCAGGCAGCAGGACTGAGCACATATGGAAACCTCCTCTCCCTTGTCTCTCTTCAAACCAGGTTCATATCGACGAGGGGGAATATTCCCATTGTGTGAATCAGCCCTGGAACCTGTCAGAAACCAGGGCCCAGCCAATACAAAACATCTGCAGACACTGCACGGGCGAGGGGATGTCATCGCTGAGACAGATGCCATCCCAACAATTCAGGAGGTGGCAGTGATTTGCATGAAGCCACCCAAATGCACACTTCACCACTGTACAGTCAGTAAGAACACACCTTCACTTCCTATGTGACCCAAGTTACATGGCACAGCACCAAAGATCACAGTAAAAGAAGGGCCCCAGTACAACAGCGTTACTATACCAGGAACTGCTGCTGGCCGTAATGGTGGGAGTGAAAACAGTTTAAGGTTCTTCTGGTGACTAAATGCCAGGTCTCCTCAGGATTGTCTGACCTCACACCTCGTCCATGCTGACAATCTGCAGCTAAACACCGTAATAAACGACAGCATATACATTCACAACCGTCAGCACGACAGCTCAGTTTCAACGCCAAACTAGTTTGCCATGGAATTAGAGCAATCCCTGGTATCCAGTTTCTGCACAATGATGGCACCTTCCTTCTGCACTGCAATGGGCACCTTTATGTATAAGTTTCCCACAGCGTCCGGCTCTGGGGCCCCCAACATAAGAAGGATATCCACCGGTTGGAGCGAGCCCAGAGGAGGCCACGAAGATGATCAGAGGGCTGGAGCACCTCTCTCCTGTGGGTACAGGCTGAGAGAGTTGGGTTTGTTTAAACTGGAGAAGAGAAGGCTCCGGGGAGACCTTACAGCACCTTCCAGTACCTGAAGGGCCCTACAGGAAAGCTGGGGGGGACTTTTTACAAGGGTCTGTAGTGACAGGACAAGGGGTAACAGCTTTAAACTGAAAGTGGGGAGATTTAGATTAGATATCGAGAAGAAATACTTCCCAGAGAGGGTGGTGAGGCACTGGAACAGGGCGCCCAGAGAAGCTGTGGATGCCCCATCCCTGGCTGGCTTCAAGGCCAGGCTGGATGAGGCTTGGAGCAACCTGGTCTAGTGGAGGGTGTCCCTGCCCATGGCAGGGGTTTGGAACTAGATGAACTTTAAGGTCCCTTCCAACCCAAACCATTCTATGATTCTATGTACTGTGGCATCAGACGGCTGAAGAAAGTACCTCAAATCAGCCTAGGAAAAAGATTCATCTTCAAAGGCAAGTTCTGGAGCGACTGTTGGTCATCCCAGATCTGCAAGACAATACAATTCCACCATGCTGCGCCAGTTTTTCTGTGCTAACAGCACCAGTCATGTGGAGGTAGCTAGAGATTCATGCATCTGATTTGTTTGCTTCCTCCACAAGCCACTGTTTGGAGTCCAGCCGTGTCTATACAATTCCCAAAAAATGCTCTGTGGAGTATGTGCCTCTGCCACATCATTAGGTTTCAGTCAGAAGGATCTTCCCCAAATAATATGCAGCTTACAAAAGCTGCAAATGTATAAACCAAAGCATCTGTATATAGATCCATAAAGAAAAGAGATCCCACAGTGCATCACAGTGAATTCCTAATGTGACACTAATCTGCTGAGTTCTAGGGATCACACTTCCATGTATCTTAGCTTTCAGCACAGATGTTAGAAATGACAATGCAGCCTTCATAGGTTGTTGCAAAAGAAAAAAATGGATGGAAAAAGGGGAAGAGGGCAGTTTTCTTGCTTTAATCCAAAGACTATATGCTAGACAGCATAAATAATTGTTAGCGTAGACACAAGAGAAACAAAATGTAAAACACACAGGGTGGGTGTTTTGGTTTGGTTTTTTTTAAATAGCAGATGAAAAACTAGAGATTTAAAAGTGCAGAACAATCTTTGAGAACCAGCGATACATTCTGAACAAGAAATTTGCCATTTTTTTATGTACTAGATAATGTACAATTATATATAATCAGAGAGCACAAGATATTTTTCCAGATAAACAAATTATTATTGACAAAATAGTGTTTGGTCACACCTCCTCAAAATCTTCAAAGAAAGATTGTTTATGGTTTTGAAGCTTGACCACTCTATAAATCACAAGGAAGGAGCAAAGAAAAAAACCCAACATTTAGCAGAAATATGAACAGAACTCTGGAAACAGAATATGATGTGAAACTGTAGCAGGATGAAAACTGGACTTACAATTAGACCCTTACTTTATTTCCTTTTTTTTTTTTTTTTTAAATCAAGAGGACGACTTTAAAGGAGCCTGCACATTGAAGAATGAAATAAACCAGAGCAAATTAAATTAGTTTTTAAATAAAACAATACAAAATAACTACTTGCACTAATCTCAAGTAGGGTCACACAAATATAAAAAGAAGAAAAAAGTTTCAACTTTGCCTAGGAATAAGTATTCTTTGGGGGAGGGGAAAATACATTATTGCACTTTTTTAATTTACTCAACATATTTCTGTATCATTTGTATTAAATATCAAATACTCTTGGCAAACAATTTTAGGGATGTTTTATTTGACTGTCAATTTTTAAGATTCCAAGAGATAGCTGAATATTTATGCCAGATTTTTTCTAAACTGGCCATTAAATTCACCTTCAGAAGTCAGACTTAGTCTCCAGGACTGGCTTTTAGTTAAATATATTGCTTCATTCCTAGTTTTTTCAGAACATAAACTATTTACAAAGAAACATGAAAATCCACTATGTGTATTTTAGACTAACATTTTCCTGGATAGAACTATTTTTAAAGAACTCTGAAGGTATAATTGCTAAAGGGTGTTTTAAAACGAAAATCCTAATTGGACAGAATGACCATTTTCTGTCCAGTAAATTAACTGAGTACCAGTGTCCGTCAAACCTAATAGCTAGCTGTTATTGGCACACAAAGTAGTTTTACAGGTAACTTTATCTTTTTTCCTCAGCTTCACTGCTTTAGAAAATGAACACGTCACTTACAGATTCTAAAGAATATTTACACATCTTTAAAATGCACAGCACTGTTTAAGGACCAATTGTTCTTTTAAAAGTTTCATTTGCTTTCTTAAAATGACCTTACCTTTGCAGTTTCCAACTCCACTAAAGTTTTCATATTCTTCTGTGCATTAAAAGACCATGTTTATAGTTTACCATAATAATTATAATTACCTTTGTCACTTCCATAATAATAGAAGACCGTCTTACTGATAGCACACCAACGCTTCTGCCATTCAAAGCCAAGAAAACTGTGGTCTGCAATTAATATAATTTGTGTTATATCACTTCATGGCATTACTGAACACAACAATGTTACATCTTTTCAAGGGTGAGGAAAGAGGGAGGAGAAGACAGGAAAAGTGCTAAGGAAAGGAAACAAAATCTGGATATGAAGAAAGGAAGCACTGAGAAGGAAATCAGAAATAAAAATTGGTGGTAAGAAAACAAATGGGAATTTAAAACCATATAAAGAGAGAAGTCATGTGTAACATTAAATATAAGGAAATAATGAACAACTTCCTAAATATTTCCTAGAGTTATTGCAGCATTAAGTGGGTATTAAAGTGACAATATAAGATTTATTGAATCAAGGTAAATATTGACTGAACCAAAGCTGAGATCAATATTTGCCCTCTTGAAGGAAAATAAATCTTGATGCTCACTGAAACATGAAGTCAACATATGGTACTTTTACATACGTTCCTAATGTTTTCTTCAAAAATATCTGAAAGTCCGTGAATTATTGCTGACAGTGGACTTTCCCAGCATGATTTAAGTCAATAAAGAAATAGGATTTTCTTTTAATACTACAGCAGCAATTATGTGCTGTGATTCTTTAGCAGAATAATGCTTCAACATTTCAGTTTCTATTCCATTTTATTTATCACTCCTGTATAAAGTTATTTGTGTGTATAGCATCAAATACTAACACATAGACTTCTCAGGTATAAAATATGCACTCGTTTTCACAAAGATAGTTAGACCTACCTTTTCTGCGTTTTTCCAGGTATCCAGCCTTCAGAACAAACTGAAGATCTTGAGCTGCAACAGGAGGAAACTGATTCCCTGAAAGAAAAAATAAGTTCTGTAAAGCAATGCTTTTCAAGCAAATACTATAGTAGCATTAATAAATGTACAGATACAGATATTGTGCCAGATTAAGTGCAAAACCCCTCTAACTATAAATGTCAGAGCTGTTGCTGCTGTCCTCACTACTTTAGTAAGGAAAAATACAGCTGTGTAGCTATAGGCCCTGAAAGTCTCAAAAGAAAAAATATATAATTAAACAAGCTAGGTTAATTTACAAATTATTAGTTTGTGTTGTGAACACTGTCTGTAAAGCAAGTTGGATAATGAAAGCAATAAGTTTTCAAATGTGCTAGCAAAACCAAGTATCACAATTGAACACAATTAAATCAGGAATGCGGTTTTCAGTAGCAGCTTCACACAGAAACGTCTTGAAACAACATACAAGGTGAGGACCCTCTATTACACTGTCTACAAAAAAAAGAAACCAGATGAAGAGATGATAAAAGGTCATGTCTGCAGTTGACAGATACTGCCTAATTTGCAATATGACACAAAAGTACTTCCTATGAAGTGTATAAAGTGATACTGGATAGACATTGCATGGAAGTCTACAAAACTGTTGATCTATAGATACCTATTTTAGATTTTGTTGAACATGGCCTGCGTCTGCGAAACAGTGAGTATGTTCCATTGTATTTTTCCCTTCTTCTCAACTGCTAATTCATAGCTAGAAACATGAAACTGACCAGTCAACCCTGCCTCAACTTAAAATAGAAAACTAGATGCTAAAATTTGTATCTTCCGTCCTGCATCCTTCCCCTCCTAAAACAACAGAATTATTATTTAAATGGAACCCCTAGTATTAAGAACAGAAATGCTTGATATGCCTAATAATTAACATGTATATAAGTGTTACACTGTTTACTGCAAGCAAAAAAGCAGAACAAAAGCTATTCCTGTGCTGCTGGGGTTTTAAGTGTATGTGAGCATCACAGTGAAGTTCCTACTACTTATTATCATCAAATATTCATACGAGTCACTGTAGGTAGGTGGCAAGTTTACACGGCAGCAATTATTCATCAAAATATATGCAATCTCATTAAGTTCTACCAATATAAACATAGAAAAAAAGGACTCATATCACAGCAGATAATCTCTATGCTAAAAAACCCCACCTTAAGCTCTTCAGGGTGGTTTAAAGATCAGTTGTCTGACCTTGAACCAAGAATACTGTCTCTGGAAGGTGATACCAACTTCCTGGATTTTTAGGTTGTCCCTTAAAACAGAAAGGTTTTTTTAATCAGTGTCAACAAACGAGTTGGTTTATGGTGGTCTTATTTAAATACAGTTGTGAGTGGAAAAGTACAAGAAAAAGACGTATGAACTTGCAGAGAACATTATTTTTCAAGTACGAAAATACACAAAATGGGAAGGCATTCCTTAAATAATACAACTGGCTTTTTACACAACAAAAGATTTTGTTGGACACCATAAGGTAGTAGATAGAATTTTATATACATTGACATTTTCACTGATTTTTTTTTTATTAGTATTAAAGATTAGGAGTACACTATCTATTATTTTAGCTGCTATGGAATTCTTATTACTGTGTTAAAAATACAAGAGTTACTGTATCTGTGTACATGCATTTTAAAATGCTACAGGCATCCCCTCCTTGCTTGATAATACACAATCACTGTGCAACGTTAAATGAGAATTTTAACGCAAAGACGCACTGGCTGGTACTTGGTAAGTTTAATAGTTACTTTAAAAGATCATCTAATGATGATATTATGAGTGGGGGAGGTGAAGAGTTTTACAAATATACATAGTGTGCTGCTTTATATTGGTCATTGGGAGGCATCAGTGTGCAACACTTACAGCTTTACCTCACCCAGTAGGGCTCGTTTTAGAACAGTGCATCCCCACAGATGTGGAAGACACAAAACATAATCAAACAAACCAACCAACCCAGATCACTCTTAAATTTTTGAACTGAAGAATTTCAACAACTATTTGGATCTGATTTTATACATTATTGCTTTCATCAGTTTGGGTTTTAATGAGAAAGCTTGGCAAGTGATCATTTAGTAAACAGTCAAATCAAAGGGATACATAGTCCCAAACGAGCACATACTTTGGAGACTCCTTAATATTATTCACTCTATAGGTAGAAGCTCAGATGAACCAACTACTTCAGAGAGTCAAAATTCTACCCTCAGTTTTGCTGCTTCTGCTGAGACAAGATGGGATAAATTTGACGACGGCATTTTCTGAAACTACATTTATTTTGCACAGGGCATTGAAAGCTCATGAGGAAAAGCGCCTCCATGAAAAAAGGCAGTCTTCCACTGTTCTGGCAACACTGCAGGAAAGTCCTACTCCCACCCTCAACCTGTAGAAAAAACAGATTCTTTTTCTGTTCCTCAAAGCAACTGAGGCAGCAACTCCATGAAACAGCAGCTGGTCAGCCACACTGCTACTCACAGTCTGTAAGTAGCTGAAGCAAAAACAGATCACGTGCATATTATCTTCCTTCTGTCAGAGAAGCCTGGGAACCACAAAAATATGATGGAACTTCACTGGAGGGGCAGGAGAAAGGGACCCAATTGTAATATCCTGAGACACTTACAGCTGTACATGAAAGAAAAAGCATAAATCTGACTAAATGCCTTCTTTCATCCCCCAGTGTCCAGAAGGAAAGGGAGGGAGAATAAGCAGTATGAAAACTATAAAGGAATAAGAACCACCTACTCTCAGATTCTCATTAACCCCAGGTGTTGTGCATATGTGGCGGGAAGAAGGCACAAATACAGATACACTCTTACCCCTGTACTGGAACAAAAACAAGGAGGAGAAGAAAGAAGAGAGAATGATGTCTTCCTTCAAGATCCTGCCTAGAGCCATCATGGAAGACTCCTAAACTGTCACCTTTCTACCTTTCTCCCACTTTTCCATTGCTTTACTTTCTTGTCCACATCTCAAACAGCATTTGGAGTGAACTGTAATCCCTCAGTGTGGGACCTCCCGACTGAAAGATTGGGATTTGCATAACAGGTTGGATTTTGCAGTCACTTTCAATCAAAATGTTGTTTTCCCCCATTCGTTTGAAACAGATCCGGCTTGGCAGAAATCTCCTAAAAGAAGTATCACTAAAGCAGCACTTTGTTATAGTAAAGCAGCATTTGTTTACATTACACTAGCAGCTGAGATCAGAGATTCATTAGTTGGCTACGGCATGAGGCTTGGAACAAGACAGCTCCTTCTACAAAGAATCTATTTAACACACAGAAAGACTGCCAAGAAAGAAGGCGTTCCTATTTCTATTAAGAACTGTGAAGCAAATTAAGCAACTTCAAATCAAATACTCCTTTAGAGTTTAGAGCTCTGAATTCCCAAATATTATACTCCCATGCATGCCTCAGGACATCTTCAGGAAAATTTTTCCCTTCCTTCATCGATGCAGGTGAAATACCCTGAATTTCAGTTTCCTCTAATTTCACTGGAGATTGTCCACTGTAAGAAATGAAAAGTAGAGATGCAAGGAATTTGCAGCCTAGGGATGCAAGATAGCACCCGCTGGTACTAACTTTCTTGGCTACCTCAGTGTTTGTTGCTCAGATACTTCTGGTATCAGAAGATCAGAGCAAAACTTTTCTCCCAAAAATCAGACCAGCAGAAACCACCATGTCTTCCTACCTATTTCCTACACCCACATGGTCTGTTTCCAGATACGTCTCAAGGATTTAGAAACAGGGATGTTAAAAAGGCCCATAGTCTTCCCTGGTTTCTCCTTTGGTACACAGTAGTTTCTGAAGTTAGTTTTAAATACCAGAGTCAAGTGGCACTGTGCTTTGCAGCTGTGCAAGTTTACAGGCAGGGAAAGGTACAACCATTGCTCCTGTGTACCCTTCCAGTCCTGATTTCTGTTGCATCATTGCCCAGACAGGGAAGCACAGAGTTGAGGATACAAAAAAAGTCTCTTTTCCATTCCCGAGTTTCTACTTAACAGTGTCTTGAACATTATTCTTTTGATGTAAAAATCAGTTCAATACTATCCAATATTTGGGGAGATTATTATATTTTATCCCCAATATACACTATAAAATGAGGGAGGTCCATCTGCTTAAAGTTAAAGGTTTTCCTCCTTTCTTGACCACCCACTCACAGATGAATCTCCCAGAATAATTTCTGTTATCTATCTGTTTCTTATCCTGGTGGGAACTAGTTCACTGTAATGTACTCCAAGCTAAATTCTGCAAGCTATGCCTCCCATGCATATTCCCAGACCGTTGTGTACAAAGGCCACCAAAGATGAGATCAAAATATTTATGAGGCCTAAACCTTCAAGTTTTAGAGAAAAGTAAATTACACGTATAATGCACCAGGCTCTTCCTCACAGTTCTAGGGACTCTTGAGCCAACTGAGCAGCTGGCAGTTATTATAAAGCTATTGCTGCCAGGCTAAAAATTCCTCCAGTGAAAAGAAAGTGAAAGGCTCTCGCTCAAGCGTAAAGCCAGCTCTTCCACCAGTCATGCTTTGACTTCAGAAAAACAGGAGAGTTATTAGCGCAGGTGTATTAATGCACAGGTTCCACTGCAAAAATCCAGTGCATCTTGCGACTTCAGAAAGACCTCAGAGTTACGGCATGGCTATAATTTTTGCAACTCAGTAATCAGTCAAAAGCCTGAATAATGCAAATTTGCACACTACTGAAATAGTGAATTTGGCCCATTACTTAAAAACAGTTTCATCAGTGTCACATCACACGTTAAAAAAAGGAAATTAAATCATTTTGCATGGCATTTTGGGGTTTTTTGGAGGACCCAAAGGTATTAAAATTTCACCCTGTTTACAAAATAAATAAAACAAAACCAGGTTGTATTACTCTGCACTGTATACCAATAGGAATATTTTTTATTCCTTCAATGTGGGCTAAGGGATACATAAAGCAAGAAATAATTAGAGGTCAATGCATTCTAAAGAGGTGCTTAGCATGCTTATGGGAAGTTAAACAGGCGAAGTGGAGATAAGTGTAATTCAGTAAGAGCTAAGTGGTTGATTACAGTTTGCTTTCCGAGAGAGGACCATAGGTTTAACTATTATAATGGTACAGACTTCTTGCTCAAGTAAGAACAATTCAGTGTTCTTCAGTCCTTGTAAAACAAAACTGCCAGGACAAAACACGTTAATTTGATTATACGGAGAAAATGCTATTTCTTTATTTTCCTTTAACGGATAAAAAAATAATCACTATTATTATACAAAATATATATACATTATATATATTATATATACACAAAAGGACAAACTGAAATCCATTCCTCTTTGAATTATTGTTAGTAAAAACTTTGACATCATCTAGAAAAGAGAGAGGAAAAATGCTGGCAATATGAAAGTTTATCTTGTAATTTAGTATAAAACTGGATGTTTCTCTAAACCCAAAGAGCTTCTACAATAAATATTGAAATAATGTCCTTTACAATGCAGAAAATAAGAGGGGTTGTCCTCAAGTTCACGGCTTTTATGATATCTCCCAAGCGGCAATTCTAAATTGGCAAAGATTTTCTGAAAAGACTTGTGTTACAGCTGAGGAAAGAAGCAATAATGTTTCTAGCAACACAAAAATTATTTTAATCTTCTTTTATTCCCTCCCACCACCCTTCTCACATGCTTCTCCCAAATTCTTCATATCTTTCAATTTCATTTTGATCTGGAAATACAGCATTTACCCATTTTTAATAGGTACTACAGAGGGATTCAATTATCTTTGAATTTGTACATAGAATACACTGGGATCACATCTGTTGCACAAGCACTGTGAATCTAGGCTAAAGAGGAGGTGTTTTATTTCCATATATGTAACTTCTCCCTACATTTTTTTTATTATTATTAAAGCAAAGTTCAATGTATACTGTATATTTTTTTAAAAATCCCATGTCCTAGAGCCTTCTGACTAAGGAAAAGTTATCAGTAGGAAGATCACATAAAACCTCATTAGCTTCATTAACTGTCTTGAACACTTTCTCAAAGACTACTTCCGTACTTTGCAAATGTAGTAGCCTAATAGCTCTACATTGGTTTAATATGCAAGAATCAAAAGATAAATGTTAAAGAAAATGCATTTCATGTAGGTAAATAAATACAATTACAATGTTTAGGTTTTGAAACATTGCTTCAAGAAAAGTTAGCATTTTGGTCTTCAAAGTGCTTGTTCCAAAGACTGCCTAGTCTATGAAGTTTTGCTCTGGAGCCATCCCCAGCATTCACTATTGTGTTCCCTAATAGGTTACAATAATTTTTGCAGAACAACTTGCCTTGATATATTTCTCTAAGAAGAGCTGGCAGTGTACTTTATTAAAGAATACTTAAAGCTGTGTCATCTGTTTCTAGTTTTAATTCTTTCTAACTTAGGATATGAAGTTTGGGTCACAAACACTAATACCACATCATCAGAGGCCTAAATGCCGAGCATTTCCTTCTTGACTCCTCCCTTGGAAGCAGAGCAATAAGAGTATTTCTCCTCCCTTCCTTCCTGTAAGTTCAGGAGAAGGCAGTGGGCCAGGCAGCCTAAAAAACACTACAATATATTCTTTACGGAAATATTTAGTTCTTTTAAGCAGTTAGCATGCTTGAAATGTGTCTCCTTTTATCATTTTCATTTAGCCCCCTAATTAAATAACTGTGCATTTAGATATTTTAAATTGTGAAAATTTTGCATCTACGGCTTCTCAATCCTCATCTGTTTTCTGAGCAAAGTTTCTTCAGTAGTTGTAACATGTTTCATTTGACAAGGACCTTTTTTTTTTTTTTTAAATAAAATATGGGAGTCAGCCAGTCAGACTCCATTCACCAGGATCCACAGCCTAATGGAGTTATCCTGGATCACGCACTCATCAACCAAACTTAACTTTGAATTTCTAAACAAATATTGTCCTGGACTTAAGCACTCTTTTGTTGGCTTTCAAATTGGTACTAAAACACCCACTTCTACATTTGGCATAGCACCCTGATGTACAGAGGAATTCAAGGCTTTCACCCATTGATCCAAATTTGCCTGTCACATAGGTATTTATTACAATTTCACAAATGACACCCACAGCACGGGGGGGCGGGGGGGGACAGGGCGCAAAAAAAGAAATGTTTTCTGCTGTGAGCAGGAATTATCCCCCAGGGTTATAAAAGGGGCCACTGCACACTTTACAGGAGCAGCCTTCCCACTTCTGCTGATCCTCAAAGATTCTGAGGCAAGAAGAGAGAAAGAAGATACAGCAGTAAAGATCTGTTGTACAAGGTCTACCACTCATACCATTGTAATATAAGGCACAGAAATGTAAAAGTTTTGCTTAAATCCCTCCAAGGACATCATTAAAGGTTAATCAATCATTCCAGCATGAAACAGAAAGGTTTCAATCAGCCAGAGGCCCACGCTGCAGCTAACAGAAAACTGTATCAGTTGTAGAGATCGGCTAAACAAATTTTGCCTATGCGACAAGAAGCTCAGCTTCCTACTCTGGTATGAGAAGTAAAGTACGCCAGAAAACAGAGAGAAAAACAACACCTCTGCACTGCATATAGAAGCAAGTCAAAAAAGACGATCATGGATCAATCAGAGGTACTGGAAATTCTCATGAAATTATGTATGCAAGCTGAAATTTCCCAGCATCATCTCACAGACAAGCACACACATCCAATTTTGATTAGAAACCCTAAGTAAAGATTCAGAATAACTACACAATAGCTGAACCACAGAAGGTGCTGTTAGTTAATCAGAGAAAATTAAAAGGCCAGGAATAAAGAGTCTACAGCTGGAGTATGACCAGCATGATGTCAAATTGCATATGGATAGCATCTTTAACCACATCGTGATTGCTGTATTCCCAGATGACTAATAGGAAGAAAGTCCTACAGGTTTATCAAACAGCAAGTTAAAAGCTAGCATTTAATACGTCCAGGTGAAAAAAAACAATTTTCAGCTTAACATCTAAAACATCTGGAAAAGGTAATACCAAAATACAAGTGTACACCACAGTTTAGTACTATTTTTAAACAGCCACCTGGTAAGCATAAGAATCCCTTGGAAATGACCACGTATCACAACACCTTCAGAAAAACTTATGGTAACCAGAACTAGAAGTTTCCTATTACTTTTCTGATTTCGTCATAATGGTTTTAATTAGTATTTTTGAAGGGTCTAAAATTTCACCTTTTGGCAACTGGCACATTTCATTCAGCAAATAAACCTAAGCTGAGACAAAGCAATGACAACTGTTTCACATGAGAAGGACTTAAAGTGTTTTGGCAGGAAAAACTGCCAAATGTCACTTCATGCAAAGCTGAACAATGAACTTTCAAATTATATTTAAAAATTAGTAGTACATGTTCTTTTTGTTTCATCATCCTTGTAATCCAAGCGTTTATTACTCAACATTTTGACAGATCTGTGAGAGCTTAAATCACATTAACTCTGTGACTCTTACCCAAATTTTGGTAATACCATGCAAGCTAGATTCTTCACAAATCATGCAGCAATTAATCAAAAAGCATATACATTTTCTTCCTCTTAGTTTTATCATTTCCCCAATTTTTGCCCTTTATCCTCTCCTAAGTAAGCTCTATTGTGGACACCTCCTTTCCTAAATTTTTCTGTTTTGAGTTCCAGAAGCTAGTTCAAGACCCTTAAAAAAAATTCCAACCCTACAGTTCAAATGTGTTATTCCTTAGCTGAACAGGAAAATCATGCAATGTGAATTTCAATCTGTGATAGGGATATTTGGGAAGTGGAACATTTTAACTACTGCTTTCATCAGAAGTGTAACACACTGGAAATACAATGAGCAATACCAAAGAAATCCAGGGAAACAAGGAAATTCTCAGACCACAAAACACGAATGAAAAGCCCCAACACAACTTGTATGATGTGTTATATATGAAAGTCACTTATGCCAAGTGGCAGCCCTCTCAGATTAGCTGTGTAGCCTGTGAAGTTCCAACTGTTCTGACTCCTGGCCAAAGGCTTGGCCTGCTAAGCTTCTGAAAGGAAACACATACACACTTCAAGCATTTTAAATGCTCCAGCAGCTCATATCCTTGATCAAAAATAGGTTTAACATTACTGTCTGGAGCTGAAAAATCTTTCATCTGTATATCGGAATGTATTGGGGTTGCATGGCAAGGTTTTGGTAGCTGGGAGAATCACAGGGGTGGCTTCTGTGAGAAGCTGCCAGAAGCTTCCCCTATGTCCAACAGAGCCAATGCCAGCCGGCTCTGAGACAGATTCTCCACTGGCCAAGGCCAAGTCTATCCACTACACTCATAGCGCCTGTGGGATAGCATGTTTGCCCAGGACAGGGGCAGGGAGGAACAAAAACCCAAACAACTGATCATTTGCAGCCAGAGTGAGGACTGAAAAATATGTGAGAGAAACAACGCTGCAGACACCAAGGACAGTGGAGAAGGAGGCGGGGGAGGAGCTGCCTGGAGCAGAGGTTCCCCTGCAGCCCGTGGTGAGGCTGGCTATGCCCCTGCAGCTATGGAGGGTCACGGGGGAGCAGAGATCCACCTGCAGCCCAGGGAGGTGCCCACGCTGGAGCAGGCTGCTCCTGAAGGACTGCACCCCTTGGAAGGGACTCATGCTGGAACAGTTCATGCAGAACTGCAGCCTGTGGGATGGACTCACACTAGAAAAGTTCATGGAGGACTGTCTCCCAGGGGAGGGACCCCATGATGGAGCAGGGGAAGAGTGTGAGGATCCCTCCCCCTGAGGAGGAAGGAGCAGCAGAGAGAATGTGTGATGAACTGACCACAAACCCCATTCACCGTTCCCCTGCGCTGCTGGCAGGATGAAGTAGAGAAACTGGGAGCAAAGCTGAGCCCAGGAAGAATGGAATGGTGGGGAGAAGATTATTTTTTTTAAGATTTGTTTTTATTTTGTCATCATCCTACTCTGATCTGATTGGTAATAAATAAAGTATTTCCCCAAGTCGAGTCTGTTTTGCTCATGACCATAATTGCTGAATGATCTCTCCCTGTCCTTATTCTTGACCCATGAGCCTTTCCTTATGTTTTCTCTCCCCTGTCCGGTCAAGCAGGGGGAGTGACACAGCAGTTTTGGTGGGCACCTGGCCTGCAGCCAGGGTCAACCCACCACAAGGAAGAGATTAGAATCCTACAGTCAGCTAAAAACAGAGTCACATCATTATAAGTGGCACTTGCAGATTTCAGTGAAGAGGTCCACAAAAGCTCCAGTTTTCATTTTCCACATTTTATGTACTCCTGCAAACACGAAATGGCTTGAATGTTCTGCCTCATTGCCTCATTTTTGAAACATTTCTTCTACTACTGGTAATTTAAGTAAAAAGCTAAAAAGCTATGCTCAGTGATCAGTGAACTATCACACTCAAAGTTCCTCTGCATTTGAAAGCTAATTTGGATTAAGATGAAGGTATGACTTTACACTGCAGTCTGCATGTAAAGACAAGCCTTTTTAAAATAAAAACAAAAGGGAAAAAAGAAGTATCTCACTGGAGTCTTTCAAGTTTTCCCCATTGCAGCACACAAAACACATACCAAATATCATTCAGCATGTAGAAGTAGGAAGTTCTGGTAGAATTACAGTCACCTGCAATGATGACATTGCACTTACCAAAAAATAACAATAATAATCAATCTACAGAGCAAAACCATGAGAAAACTAAAATGGTAAAAAACTCCACAGTGACTAACACAGTGTTTTTAATTCTAAGTACTTGGAAAGAGCTAATAAAGAGGTAATAAAAATCCAGAGATTTTATTGTTGGAAAAACATATAGCTATATTCAAACCTACTCTCACTCCGAGGTTGCTACCACAAAGATAAAAAATTCTCCTCTTTTGCTATAATTGCAGGGGACCACACTTAAAAGAACAAGGGAAACACTGTAAGACAGGAGAGCATGTGGCAAGAAGCCAGCAGAACACACTCATGTTTCCTGAAATCTTCCCAGATGTAAATTTCGGTGGTCATTCACCTTGCAGTACTGAGAATGATAGCAAGAACCACCTTCCAATATCAACTCCGTGTTTTCTGAATGACCACTCCATTTGAAGGCTCCAGAAGAAACCATACTGTGCTGGTTTTAGTTGGCATAATTTTCCTCACAGTAGCCAGTATGAGCCTATGTTTTAGATCTGTGCTGAGTAGAATAGTGATAACACAATGTTGGTTTCAGTTGTTGCTAAGGAATGTTTATATCAAGCCAAGGACTTTTTCAGTTTCTCATACTGCACCTGTGTTCCCAGCTTCTTCTCTACAAGAAGCTGGGAGGGGACACAGTCAGGACAGCTGACGCAAACTGACCAAAGGGACATTGCATCCCATCAAATGTCATGCTTGGTATATAAGTTGGAGACTTATATATAAGTGAATATACATATATATATATATATATATATATTCACTGCTCAGGGACTGTCTGGGCATCAGTCGGACAGCGGGGAGCCATTGTATCATTTTGTGTTCCTTCCCTTTTTCCTTTTTTATTACATATTACTGGCAGTAGTAATATTTCCATTACATATTATTAGTATCATTATTTCATCTACTTTCAATTATTAAACTGTTCTTATCTCAACCCACAAGTTATCTTAGCTTTTTCCTCCGATTCTCTCCCCTATCCCATTGGGAGAGAGGGGAGGTGAGTAAGCAGCTCTGTGGTACTTGGTTGCTTACTGGGGCTAAACCACAACACATACACTTGAAGATGCAAGCAACAAGGGCTCTGGAAGAAGCTGTTTTTCTCTCAACAAGAGAGGAGAGATCAAACCAACTGCTCCAATTGCCTCATATGTCCCATTTTGTTACATCCAGTCACTCGAAATGTCCACTTTAATTTTTCAGTGGCCTAAGTGATAACAAGCTATAGAATTTATCTCCTTTTTCACACAACTTACTACCTTTCTCGGATGATTCTATGCAGTTATTACTGGGTTTAGTATCAAGTAGGAATATTTGAAATAATAATTTTATTTACAGTTAGCAACAATTATTTTTATTTGGATACCAACTACGGGTTTGAAATCCATAAATGAAAGAGGATAACTTAATACTGACTTACTAAATGTCAGCTTGTCTCTGCCTATGGTAAACGCATACAGGTTTCCGTATCTTCAGCATCTACCATGACAAATCCCAAAACATTAAGGGATTGGAAGTTCACAAACCAGAGTCACCATCATATTCTCCACAGAGGTCACAGTTTAGTAAAAGGAGAATCAAGAGAAGAGCTGTGACTGAGTTTAATGATATAAGAATGACAACACACTCAGAGAAACAAGCATTTCTTAAAACTTCAGACTTCTGCAATGAGGAAGTACCTGAATAAATGTCAGTGGGATTTTTCTAAACTCATTCAGCTCTCATCTTGTGTCCCTTGATTCTCACACCACACTTGAATTTTCATTAAACCTACCTCTGCACATAAATCTAAACTAAGCATCAGAAAGACAAACCACCCCGTGAATGTATCACTGTTGAAACTTAAACCAGTTGTACCATTAGAGGTGTATGAATTGACTGAACCTGCTAACAGAGTAGTATTGTTTGGTCTGTGGATAGTATTTAGTGATAGTATTACTGTCAGCGTACATTAGTGGGACATGCTTTGTAAGAAACGTAGTAATCATTACCAGATAACTAGTAACACTGGGAAAAAAGCCAAACAAGCCTTCAGAGAGGCAAAGGAGCTCATTTATACAAAAGTTACTCTGTTGTTTTCACTTTGTAGCAACTGATAAACACACATACACTCTTCTACAAACCTGGCTTAATGAAACTACTGAACATAGGCAGTATCACTCAAAAGCTGCACTAAAAACAAAGAATTCAAAGCTGAAAACATTTTTTTAGAAGCATATACAGGATTTTCTTCTAATTTACAATGCGTTCCTTCAGTTCAATTTAAACATGCACAAAAATAATAATTGTGTCAAAGCTATAAACTGGTATTGCCAAACTTCAATGGAGCAAATTTTAAAGTTGATCTATGGATACCAAAAAAAGAAAGTGGGACTTTTAATGGAAATGCTGACACAACCTTAACTAAGACAATGCTAACGGCACTGCTATAATAAATCTGTCAGTTTCTGTAATGTCTATGACAATCCCATTAATATGAATGATGTACACTGCACACAGCATACTACATAGCAACTGCACAAGTTATATCCTCTTCATTACGAGTAACAAATCAGTAATCAATATTTGTAAAAGCAGACTAATCCTTTGTAAAATCACTGGTTTAGTGATTGAAGAGTTTGCTCAATTTACACAGTTAATCCCTCTTCATCTGCTTGAGCCCTCTATTTATTCCAACCACTTACAGTGGTAGCTATAGCAGATTAATACATCCACCCATGCTAAACATGTCTTGACAACTGACCCAGCATTTTGCTGTCAGGATAATCTTTACAAACACTGAGCTTTTCTTACCAAGCCCGAAGGCAACATTTAGAAATCAAAAGTTTACACATAGTCTCAGAAAGATCCCCTCGCACATATTATCAGTTTTCCATTTAATTATTTCTTGAAGGCAACACCTACTATCATATTTTATGGCACAAATGGCACCCTCCTGACTTTTTTGGATTCATAAGGTTAAAAGTTTTTATAAAGATGAAGTCACACAAAGATTTTTTTTTTAGCATGAATCTTCTATAGAAAGAGGAAAAATAACAATGCTACAACACATTTGCTAAGTGAAAAAATGAAAGCCATCTTTGCAAATGCAAGTAAATTATCACCCTTTATTCAAAGAAATGAGTTGAAGCAGTAGCACTGAGTTGAGACTACACAAAAAAAAAAAAAAAGGTCACCATGAAGTCTATATTGAGAAAGGAATAAAGGAATCATGTTTAACCACAACAGAGACAAACGTATTTAGTTACACCTACATACACCTCTGTAGCTCTGAAGAGATTTTACAATAAAGATTGGTGTTGTCCTTCAAGTTTTTTCCCATTTTGAGATTTCTAGCCCTACAAAAAGCAAATATTAATCAAAATTAATTTTCTAAACAAAAGAGAAGAATTAACGTAGATAGTACACTGAGCTACACACTAAATTCATACTAATGTTTCAGATCTACATAGCTATTGTGCTTAATTTGCCATTGTATACAACAGCAAAAGGTAGATTATACAAATAAACTGGAAACTTAGAGGAGTAAATCTAAAAATATTTTTAAAGGTGCAAGTCTAGGAACTCATGTTTAAGGACAAACAAAGTAGAAACCCTTAAAAAGTTAATTTGCATGATTAATCATGTCACAGTTCTTACTGTTCTTGGTAACTTCTTTGAGAGAAGCAGGATACTGCATTATCTGCACAGGGCATAACTTCAGTGTCCATACATAATTAAATCACAGTGCTAGAATAGCACAACCACTTAATTAAGTTTTGATAACAGTAATTCTTGATTTATGGAAAGACAGAATAATAAAAAAAGTGCTACGCAGACAAAGGTGGGGGGTTGCTTTTTTAAAAAAAAAAGAAAACAAGCAATAAGGGAGAAAGCAGGGAAACTGATGCTCAGAACAGAAACTGAAACATGCTGGTTTGGCCAATACATTAATTACGAGGCTACAGAGCCTAAATTATCCAGCTGGCTCTAGAGATGCAACCCAGACTCGGGAATGCACTTAAACACAACTGGCAGAGCGCAGAACACTGACTCAGTTACCAGGTACAGTCACAGCACACATCACATCTTGATGTGCTTGATTTATAATCTGAAATAGAGCCACAGGAAAAAAAAAAAAAAGCCCACACAACCAAAAGTATTAGGAGCACTGACTTTAAGGGGCAGTGATGAACTTCAACACTGAACTTCGACTGAAGTCCACTAAAGCGAAGACCAACAGAGGGATTTAGCTTAACAACACAGAATCTTATTAAACAGACAGACAACCCAAAAAATCAGCACAGATTCATTTTGTTTGTTTCACTGTTGAGATCTTGTCAGTCTTAAAAACCAAGAAACGTGACTGAATTGCTGATTGTATTACAATACGGAACAATCTAAAGTTTATCATTTGGTTATTAAACACAGAAAGGCGTCACTGTTGAACAGTCTCATTTGAAGTGTGAAAGAGGTGAGCTGCAGCACAAAAGTCAACACATTTTAGGAAGCAAGAAAAAAAAAAGGCATACCCATATTTCAAGTCTCTTCCACTTTAAGAAGCAATAGGCCTTCTAAAAACCATGGACCTAACTAACCACCTGAAGCTAGGTGTGATAAGTCTCAGGGGCAAATACTGATCACCTCTGTGTCATTTGTGGTGTCCTTTTCAGGATGAGTAGAAGAGGAGGAGATGTAAGGCACAGTTATTATCCTACAACACAGCAGAGTACAGCACATAAAACATTCTTTCTGCAAGTTCTGGAGGAGTTTTAGCCAACCAGAAACTCAGATTCAGAGTAGACAATTTTTTGGAACTCAAGTTGTAGACCTTCCCTTGAGTAAAGTCATCAAAAAAGGATGAAACCTGAATCTTACTGGTTACAAAGCATACTGGGATTTAAGCCTATTCTGAAAAAAGGCATTTTGTAAGTGTGTGAAGGATTATAAACTGCACAGTGGCTCAGATTTATTAATCTTTCTTCTGTTATTCAGATGCTCATAAATCGAAGCCCACTGAGCTGGAAGCTATTGCACAAAATATTTTTTAAAAATATTTCTGTAATACAGAATACGATCCGCTTCGGAATTTTAAATCTCTGGCAAAAACCTCATAGGGGACTTCAACAAAACAATAATGTTACAGCTCAAACGTAGCTTCAATATTTAGCTGGATTATGGGAAGAATGTCTAAATATCTCTAATTTGCAACACCCCAAGCAATTGACAAAAAGAGCAAGCACGAAAAACACCCCTATTGCAACTGATGTGAACATGATGAGTATCCTAGACCCTGCTCACACCATCAAATAAGAGGACTGAACTTCACCCTACCAACAATTTTACTAGATGACTGCTTCAAAAAGCCCAACTGTATTTAGTCTTAAGTAAGCAGTGGATGGAGGTTTAAACCACCACTCAGAGGGTTCTCCCGAAAGCTTCCAGCTAAGTGGCTAAAACCACAGAGTTTATTTAGCTACCAATTATGACTTTTTAAAAAGATATCACATGGTACTTTAGCGTGCTTAGTCTTCTGAGATTTAATCCGATATCCTTCTCTACTCATGCATTCTCCTATGAACCATTTGGTTTTAGCAACTAGCGGTAGAGGCTGCTAATGTGGTCTTTAAATGACACGAGTGCCAAAAAGAACAAACAAGTAAACAAATGCCACTGAGAAAGTCTGCAGCTGCAGCAAAATCCTAAAACACATTAGAATTCCATGAACTCTCTCCCACTGCCATTCAGTGAAATTTGGACAGGAAAACATCTGGGGAGCCAGACTCACAGTTGGCACCACCAGCGAAAGACAGAGCAAGACCAGACGGCTGATCTGCAGCAACCCAAGGTGCCAACAGGATGGCATATTGCTTTTGCCTCCTAATCCATGGTGAAGGGCTGAATGACTCAGGACAGCTAACAAGATTCAAGTCTCTGCAGGGCTAAGCCAAGCAGCCACTGCTCATGCTTAAAGGCCAAGTTGCAAAAAGGGGAGGAGGAATCCAGCTGGAGCAATCTGACTGCAGGTGGGGGAGCAATGGCAAGACTGACAGGCCAGAATGCTGAAATCCTGAGGCATTTTCTGTGAAGGCAGCAAGAGTCGCCAAGTATTGCCTAAGGTGCCTGTTAACCCTTTAGCGCACATTGATCCTGTGGCCTCCTCCCATACCCTGCAGCTGCAGCATTGGCCTCTGCAGCATAAAGACTACGGAATTATAGGGTTATAATTAGTTTAACAAGACCTTTTCAGTAGCTGACAGGCAATTAAGTCTTCAGTTTAGCTCTAAAATATTTACTCTGACTCTCTAACTGCATCTCTGAGCACATCACGATTCCAGTTATAAGGAGCAATGCCCCCTTTAGGACTTTTAAGCAACTTTCATACAGGTAATATAGAAGATGCGAGGATTATTTTGGGGTTTTCATACGACTAAAGACATTATCAAAAATGTTTTGAGCTATACGCATTTTCCCCTATAATGCCATTGCATGGTGTATTTTCACACGTATTTTTGAAGCACAGCTTTATAAATTTTCTGTGTTTTAATTAGTCAATATAATCCAATTCCCCTTGTTCAGTATGTCATTTCATCAGAATAAAAGATGCAGAAACTACTTTACTTGTAGACATCCTAACAGAAATAAACATGCACAGACGACAACTAATCCAATACACAGGTTCCCGTCATGCAGAAATAGGAATGAAAAGATGTACTTCAAGGAAAACTTCGTGTTGAGAATGATCAGTTGATTAGGTACAGGGCAAAAAAATACACACAGAGGTTGTCAACACTACTGTCATGTACAGAAAGGAAAATTAAGTCATTTGTTATTCTCAGTTGTAGAGGTCACTGATGTTATCTTGCACATGATGATTTGATGCACTACGTATGATTAATGCTTGTTTAAAGGACACTGCCAAGGTCTCTAGGTCACACTGTGACCTTCCTTTTTTTTTCATAAGCAGAATATTAATAATTCCGTAAGTGCTTTCCTTCTTCTTGAAAATATTTTAATACTATCTGCTACTATTTTAAAAAGCTCAACATTGGAAGGTGGCAAAATAGAAAAAAATCCAGTAAGGAAGTAAATGCTTCACAATCATATTTGCATTGCATTTTATTATTTTAAATGGTTGGTCCAGTTGTGACTATCACACTAACACTTTCCATTCTAACTGCACAAGTTGTCACAATCTCATATATATCCCTGTCTTAATGATTTGGGACAAAATTGCATACACTTCGACTCAAAGTTCTTCCCCAAAGTCACTTTAAGATGTTTTAAAATTTTTAAATAAATTGCAAAGTGATTGTATTTGCTTTTTTCCTAAAGAACCGAGAAGCAAAGTTCTCACAACTCACTAGTGTTGCATCCATATGTCCTCAATGTGTTCTCACATCTCTGGCCAGAGCTTTAGTCCAAATTAGGGATGTTAAGTCTTTCAGTTTAGAGAGAATTAATCTATTTTTGTATTTTAATTTTTCATAGAGTTTAAAATTATTTAAAGACATAAGTTGAGACATTAGAAAACATACAGTAAAAGTGTTATAAAAAAAATAAAGGAGGGCCAGATTCCTGTGTCCAGCTAGCTATTCACAAATCTTTGGGAACTGAACTGTTACCTGGACTATACTTGGAAATCTCAAGTTTATATCAATATAGAGGCATATAATTTTCTGTCTATAGATATGAGAATGGCTAATTATTACCTAGGCCAAGATCACCTTCAAATGAGAAATAAGTACTACTAATTTTTCCTGTTATTTTTAAAACCACAAAACATTCTTTGTAATAACATTAGATTTGTTTTTTTAAATTTGCTTTCTGTCTTTCTGAACACAATTTTTTCCACCATAATTTTGCAGCAGCTCTAAGAGGAATAGACTTTTATAGCGTGTCATTACATGGCACTTGCTTCAGCTTTAAAAATGTAGCTCTGTGGTTATATTTTTCCCTTTATGGCTATACTTCCAAATGTTTAATAACAGTCTGATTTCTATATTGTCCGTGTATTCTTCTGTTTTTCCACAGGGCAGCAGTGTGCTTCAGAACAAGGCCACCACTGTGGGAATATGAATGAGTACACAAAATCCCTGCAGAAAGCAGCTGTTCCCTCTTGTACATATGCAAATGTAAGAATGCTATATAATGAGGGCAGCTTTATTTCACAAAGGCAGAGAACAACAGAGCCAAAGTGGACTACAACAAAGTTTTTGTAGGAAGCAGTGAGCTGAAGTCTACAAAAAAGGATATGAATCCTTCTTAATATTCTCAGTCGTGAGAATCATGTTTCTGAGGAAAATACTGATTAATTTTTGAAAAATTAATCCTGAAAATCATTTTTAAACCCTCAAGACAAAGACATAGTTGCATTTTTTCTAAGACAGTGAGTTTATTCAAAAAAATTATCATGTAATTAGACAGAAGTCTGGATGTTCCCCCCCCCGCCCTTACTATCAGTCTTACATATGACCTTGGACAAGTCACTGAATCTAACTCGCTTTTCTTGCCTATAAAATGGAGATAATACCTCTGCCCAGGGCTACTGAGAAGCTAAATTCATCGTCCATAAACGTGATTTGAAATCGCAAGGTGAAAGGGCTTTATCAGTGTTACGTACTGCTGCATTTTTCATTGCTTTTAATAAGCTTAATGAAACCATGTAAATTTTGAATGACAACATTAAGCAGATTTTCAGGCCAGCTCTTGCTAGAAGTAAAAGGCATTACAGATTTTGCGAGATGACCCCGATTTGAGCTCTGACAACTAATGGCTGAGTCAGAACATTGCTATGTGAAGTACTGTGAAGAGCCTTCCAGATGTCAGTTGTTCTAACAGGGGACCGTTTATTCATTACTGGAAAGAGCAGTTGTATCAGTGATCGAGTGGAAAGAAGAAATGCTAGAAAAGAAGAACTAGTTCACATTTGCTTGTTGGTTAAACAGGCAACACTAAAATCCTTCAAAGCCTGTGACTGGCATTCCCTGGTGAAGTTTAGTACAAACAGCACTTCTCACAACAGCAAGTGCACAGACAAGGAGAACTAATCTATCAAATCAAAAAAATATACAGGCCACAGACTAAACTGCACAGTTCTCCATACTGACCAGCTACAAACGCTTACCATAAAAAGACGCCACCATAACCCCAGCAGTTTTTTGGTAATAATACATATGCCTTGAATTCAAAATCTGTAAAGAAAGTCCTTTGATGGTATGTCTTTTGCAACAACATTGAGTGCCACACCTCTCTCTCACCTAACTGATATATGCTTAGAGCCACCACAGCTGCTGCACTTTTAAACAAATATAAATTGATCTCAGCTTGTAACCTGCATCATTGAGCAGCACAAAGTTCCACATAGGATACTGTTTTAGTTTGCAAGCTCTTCCTGATATGCTCTACAGATGTTACATACTTTTTTTTTTTAAGAGAGAAATCTGGATCAAAAGAATTCACCTACTATCCTCAAATGTACAGAGAGCATCCTTGTCGTTGAAAGAGTCGGTGAGCAACACAGGACTAAACTTGCAATTCAGAACCTTCTGCATTGGTTTTTTTTAGAGAATTATTCAACAGAATAACTTTGAAGAAAAAAATAGTTATATTTTCACTGCCTTATGTTTGTACTGATCTTTAGTAGAGTTGACAGGTCTGCTGCTTGGAACAGTGGACTACAATTTTTGCCACCATCTACCACCTTACTACTTGTGATGCTAAGCTATGAGACTTTGGTAAATGTATCAGGCTAAGTTGCCAGGCACCCTTAGCCCCCAATCTAATAGCTACTATAGTTGCATAAAATCAGCTTTACACCACACATACAGTATCGACATTTTCAATGCTATCACACTTGCTGCATGTGCCAGAGAGTATAGGACCAGTCTATCTGAAAGTCTGCTTTCACAATCAAGTATCCCAACAGACACAGGAACCCTGGACTCCTGAAGCATTAAAAACAATACCAAAAGCAGACTTTCTTCCCCAACAGAAAGTCCTAAAACAGCAGATAAGAAAAGCAGGTGAAAACAAGTCTTCTCGCAGACATTTCTGCAGTAGGTTCTCCTAAATATGGCACATTTTTTCATATATTTGTGTGGCTAACTTTGTAAAGATAACTAATTAAAACGTTTTCACCTCCTCTGGGAATGAAACATATGGAAGTATTATAACAACATGACAAGGAATCCGTTTTTTCCCCTCCCTCTTGAGATGCAATAGGACTTCCAATCCCAGAGCAGCTGGGAGACCGGCCAGGAACTTGTGGGGCTCTCCTTAGTTCGCCTGAATTCCAGCACCTATTTCTCCTCCTTTCCTAACCTGTTCTAACCTTCAAGGTGGGAAATAGCAGTAAGCTGCAATGGCAGGTTGTGAGATCAGACAAAGGGCAAAGGAAACGTGTCTCAAGTCCAAAGTTAGGACTGCTGCACCTAGCAGTGCTATAAACCAACATACATTGAATACAGAAGGTATCACCAAGGCTGGCAGGGGTACATGAGAGAATTAGACAGATCTCTGCCTATCAGAGGTGAAGGAAAGCACATGAAACAAAAGTATGCAATTCAGGAAACCACCTTCTGCCATAGTATTTATGGTATAAACATAAATGGTATAAACAGTTTTCCAGAGGAACTGTATCATCCAAACTTAAATCCAAATGGTCAGCGTGTAGCTTTCCAAACAGAAAACATTTCTGTTTTTAAACAACAGCTTCAAAGCCACTAAGCCTGGGACACTCTTTTTAGAGCCTGACTTGACAATTTCATTGTCCACAACCACACCTAAAGATCAATGAACACCACATAAAGAGTGGGCTGTTCAGACCCATCCTCTCTCTCACTGTTAATGAAAATCTGAAATATACTTCCGACAGATACTTCCCACCATGCGGTGGGAGAGGAGTTGGAGGGTCCTCTGGACACAGCCACAGAAGAGATGAATCTTACTCTATTCTGCTTTAGAGAGATAGTCAGTTTACTCCCATAATCACCTAGATTTGCCAAACAGAGATCTCTAAGGAAAAATGCAATGAAGTTCTTGCAGAGAAGCTGGAAGAAAGACATGCTTGTGGGAAACAATCTTTCCAACCCCACTTTTTTTCCAGCCATCCCCTTTTCTAACACCAGTGCCTACCTCTGGAAAGGCCCTTTTCTTCTGCACAGAGTATTACAGTATTACTCTCTCAAAGCCTTTCCTATATCCAGTAGTGTCATTTTCCAGGCTGCTTCCTGCTTTTAAAGAAAGGGAAATGATGAGAGTTTATCTCCTCTCTCCATGTTTTTGGTCCTAGCTCCCCGAGATCCTGCTCTATTTAATGGCCTCCTCCATGTATGAATAACTGACCTCCCTGCATTACCCAGATCACGTTATGCATCCACTTTACTCCCTGGCACCTCTCCAGATCAGGCAGATTCTTAGCCAAGTGAGCTCTTTATTCCTACATATCCCCACTCTCCTGCCACAGTCCCTGTAACTGGGGTAGTGTCCCATGGGCACAGGTCCTGTTGCCAGCTAGACTCACAGAAATAGAATCCCCAAGCCATTTGCCCAGGAGGGCTGAGGCAGAGGGGTTGCTCAGGTGTCAGGGACTGGGCTGTAAGACAAATCAGCTGTATTGGAGGGAGCCACATCCAGCCAGTCAGTCAGGAATCACCTCTCCTCTAGGTTATGACATTCCAGGGAATGAGGTAAATGTGAAGAAATTCGTTGGCTTAACCATCTTCTTTCAGTGCTCTCTCTGATCAGCTTTGAACATCTCATTAGAAGTGAAACAGAAAGTATCCTATCACTTTTCTATTTTTAATATCCCTTTCTCCATTGTGGTTCCTGTCTTCTGTATTATACTCTACCACAGGTACAGTCTTCTACTATTAAAAATTTAAGAAACACTTCAGGTCCCAAAGCATATCAGCAGTTAAAAAGAAGCAGTCCTTCTACCCCAGCAGGAGCAAGGCATTCCGTGCCAACCAACTGGGGAAGAAAAAAAAAAAAAAAAAAATCAGAAAAACAGGCTTGAGGAGTCCTCAGGGAAGTCTCTTCCTTCACCTATCTGCTCTATTCCCAAGTCAGGGCTGCATTTACCTAAAGTAAGCATCTGGTACAGGTTTGATTGCTTCATGGACAGCACAGTGACCTATGCAGAAGTAATAAACTACTGAGCAGGGCATGTTAACCATATCAGCTACCCTCCTGTGACTGAATCAAAACTCACATATACCTGTAGTAGCACCCAATGCCAGACAGACACAATAACACCAAGGTTGTGCACCTGCCGTGCCTGTGCTCATTGGCCCCACTTCTCAGAACAGCTATCTAGCTCAGAGGTGCTGCTGCGATAATAGCACACCACTACTCCTCATTCCAAGACCAGTATTATAAGCACGGTTATACGAGTAGCTCAGGCAGCAGGCTGGATTGTACACCCCCGCCTTCTTTATTTGCAGTGTACCTACCGCAACAGGACCCTATTTTTGTTTGCAACCTTTGCGCATTTCAGGAATGATAATGGTAAAAATAAGAAGCAGTGTACATGACAGAGATTGTATCAACAGATTTGGAAAGCTTCATATAGAACGAAGTCTCCTTTGAACATATATTTCCTTGCCACAGTTATCCTCAAAACCCCTGGGACCAACGCTGATATGTATTTCATAACTAAGAGGCCTTCAGACAGCTATAACCAACTTCCACATTTATTTATTCTAATATCTGCTGCGTTCATAGCATGTCTTTTATCAGCGTGCCTCTGTGAAACAGTCCACCGCACAAAAGCATGGCTGCAACACAGTGCAAAAGCCACTGCAATAAACGTAATTAGGACTGTAGCAATACCATATGTACTAACTGTACTTCACTATGAAAGCTTACACTGATTGCTGCAACATAAAAATGTCCATTAAAATAATGTTAATTGTATTTATTAGTGCTGTATTTTATAAGATGTTAACTACAGCTATTGCCTATGCTCTGTTAACACAAGATCAGGACATATCCAATTTTACAGAAATTCTCACCATTCAGCACTGTCCAAATCAAAGGAGGAAGTTTAAAAATAAAATTTCATTCCATTTAAGATGAATGTACACATTGTAGCCAATGTATCTCTCAAATGCAAGAACAGACGCAAGTTTGATGCACAAAAACAATGAAAATCTTTGGCCTCTACCTTATCTCAAGATGAGTGATTTTTAATTGCAAAATAATTTTAAAAACCCAACCATGTTCTTTACTGAATACTTTGTGTCAAATTCAGATCAATATAGACTAGGAGCATACACTTCAAATTGAAAATACAGGGCAGACTTCCACAGCCGAAGCTCTCAAAGGCACACGTCCAAGCTGACTCTGAACTGTTTATTAGCAAGATGGCAGATAATGACACAACTATTTGCCTAGCAAATTGAGGGACACACTGCCGGTACTTTCTAATAAAACCTTGACTAAATTC